>PVIY010056733.1:0-13185 GCA_004026745.1 Myrmecophaga tridactyla
TAGACTTGACCTATCCTTTGCGGGGTTAAGTTTCATATGAACAAACCCCAAGACTGGGGGCTCAGCCTATAGCTTTGGTTGTCCACACTGCTTGTGAGAATATCAAGAATTCAACTTGGAGAAGTTGAATTTCTCACGGTTCTCACCACTCCCCGAAGGGGGCTTTGCAGATACTTTTCCACTCACTGATCGAATCACTCTGGGATTCATTGGGGCATCACTCTGGACAAACCAGCAAAATCTCATGTCCTACTTGAGATTCCAAGTACTTATGGTGAAGAATCGCTTACTTTTTGACTCAATATTTATTAACTTGTGAAAGGTACTGTCCAAGATGTAAACATGAGTGTGATAGGTGCTTGTTCTCAAGGAGTTTCCAATATTGTGAGCTTACAATTTCTTATATTTAATATAATTCCATAAAACGAATTACTGATAAATTTTCATTTTGCAAAAATGCAGAATTTTAAATTTATGCTATATAGTGATATTAAGAATTTGGCAAATTTACTCTAAAAACAGTGTAGATATCCGAAATAAGATACATGGTTATAAATCAAGATTTCTTTTTCCTGATGATTAGAGTCTAGTATGAAATGAACTCTTAAATAACACTGTATTTTGAGTTGTAAAACAGGTCTCTTTATCCCTTCCAAAATGCTACTATACAAAGACACAAAAAGGAAATTTCAAGTAGATAAAGGGCATCAAGTGTGCAAATATCCTAATGGTTTTTCATTTTGCATTGAGATTTTTTCTTCTTTAATATGAACCCAGTTTAACTGAAGAAAGACAAAGGATGGGGTCTGATGGAGACTGCCTAAAGTTAGACATTTACCACAGCAAGGACCAGTACAACTCTTTTGGGAAGCAACTGGGTCAAATAGTTATATTATTTAATCCAGTAATACAACTTGGGGGATTATATACTAAGAAAACAGTAGGAGAATAAAATGTAGATATTTGAAGTCACAGTGGTCTGGGATTAAAATTTCAATTCACCATTAATTAGCTTTGGAACCCTAAATCCCTTACACAAGAATATTTTACTTCTCTGTGTTTCAGTTTCCTCATTTGTAGATTACATTTAAGCATGCTTTTTTACAGGGTTGTTGTAAAGACTGAATGAATATACAACACTGGAAATCCTCATTATAAATTCCTTTCTTCCACCAAATACTAACATGTGACAATAGAGAAATAAATACCTTAATTGTACAAAATGTCAAATATAAATATTAAGTACATAAATATGCTACCAAAGAGTCTTCTACAATGTCAGAACTGACCTCTAAATTGATATGGTTATTTTCACAACAGCTTTGTTATAAGTATCTACATTAACACTGGAGTTTTACCTTTATTCAGGCTTTTGCCTTTAAGAAAAAATGTTCCATCAAATGTTAAGATGCATGTCAACTGCAAGTCATCTGTACATTCCCTCCATTCCCTACATAAATTTTACTTCCCTCTTTGTTTCTTCTGGCCATCTTCTTCCAATAATTATGGTTACAAATCATTGAAGAAGTCTCTGACAAGTATTCTATATCTTCCAACTATTGTTAGTCTGATTTTCATCAAAGTTTGTGGTCACTGTATATATAAGGGGTAAGAAAGCAGAGACACACTTGCATTTGTGCAAAAGGAATATATTCACTAATAATCTGTTTATGATATGGAAAAACTGTATACAACATAAATGTTCATCAATAAGGAAATGGCTAAATGTACCATAATATTGATACCATGCTATATTAGAACATTATGTAGAAGGTTTAGAGATTGAAACAGAGCCAAATGAATCTATCAACAAGGATATAACGTGGAAAGATCTGAGATATTGATGAATTTAAAAAGAAGCCCACTAAGTTTTGTTCCATTTTAAGAGAAAATCATCTAAGTGCGAGTGTATATATAGTGTATAAATATGCATATATAAAAAAGAAGTGGTCCAGATGTGGAGGCTATTTCTGGTGGGACTGCTAGTGTAGTGCCAGACAAGGCCCTGTAGAACACAGGGTCTGAGGCAGTAAACCCCGCTTAGTTCTAAGGGCAGTCTGGTAATGGGTACTCATGAGCAGAGACCAGAAAATTCCATTTTGGCCATGACTCTTTATTATCCCTTATCACTTAGCCAACCTTTTCTTCTATCCTCCCCATTTCCAGCTCCCCATCCATAAGCCTCCACTCTTTACCTTATCTCATGTGTACCCAATCTCAAGAACACCCTGAAGAAAATTCAAGTCAAAGATAACACACTAGAAGTCATTCATAAAACAAATATTTGAATGCATATTACACATTAGGTATTGTGTTAGGGGCTGGGAATATAATAGTAAGATATAACTTTTGCCCTCAAATAGATAAGAAAAGTTAGGAAATTTGTCAACAAACAGTTAACAAATAACAGCACTGGCATTAGAACTAAGCTCTGCTGGAGTGTAATGCAGTGTGTTTTGCAACACTTTATATTCCAGTCTGCTTCAATCTGGTTGGACTTACCTATGCCCAAACCTCAGACACAGGCATGTTAAGATGAGTTATTTCTTTGGGTAAGGACAGTCTTATCTATTATGTACTGATTCCTATTAGTTTGGTTCAGAGGACAACTTATTTAACCCTGATAGACTGATTTAATTTTTTTTTTTTTTTACTATTTAAAGAACATTTAAATGCAGTTGTTATTTTTCTATTTAAAAGACTTATCTCCTCCATTAGATAGTGAGCTCAAGAGCAGTGATCTTGTTATTGTCATTGTTTTTGTATCTTATGTATTTTTGGATGTCAGTACTTAACATAGTGCCTGGGACTGAGTAGGAGTTCAAACTTGTTGAACAAATGAAACTATTTTTACCTATCATTAATTTTTAAAACCTTAACATTAAAATCGGCAATATTATGGTAGGCCACAAGATAGATTTAATCTTAATATACAGTGAATAAAACCAATTTTTACTTTTAGATGGCAGCCTAAGGGCTGGATTCAGCCTGCAGTTTTATTTATCCCAATGTTTTAAAAATTGGGAAATTTCATAAAGAAAATGATTAGGCTTATTTTTTTATTTTTTTATGGGCAGCACCAGGAATCGAACCTGGGTCTTGGCATGGCAGACAAAAACTTTGCCACTGAGCCACTGTGGCTTGCCCTGATTATTTAAAAAATGTGATCAAGTCAGACAGTGCTCAAATTTCCCTATGACAACATACAATTAGAGTTGAGGATCAGCTTTCCTTTTCATAAGTTGTTTGTGTACTCAAATTAAATACATTGCCCACTACTCCCACTCCCCATTCAATTATAGTTGGCCTATTTTATTCTTTAATGTTAACTGCCTGCACCTGGTATGGTATTTGCCTTTGTAATCTTTTGGATTACAGAATAGATAATATAAAAAAATCAAAGAAAATGACAGTAAAGCAAGATAACTTATTACAGGGGAGGTACAGAGTATGGGGAAGAACAGGGTGAGGGTATGGTAAAACTAATTATCACTATTACATAACAGCAACATCTCTTTTGATCACATTTTCTATAGAGAATAATTACTACAAAGAGATGATGGGTTAAATTGCATTATGTGGTCTAAATTGAAAATGCAATACAAAACTGGGTTACAACTTCCCATAGATACAAACAAATAAAAGTTAATTTCCAGATATATTTTGAAAACAAAATACATTCATAAGTTGGAGATGATGATAGTTTTTTAAATGGTTGAAAAATTAAGACTGTTCAAAGAGTACTGAACATCAAGAAGTAAAATTTGCACTTGATTTAATAACTAGCAAAAGTCACTATCGCTTTTTGCTCAAAAGGGAAAAAAATGAGGTCAGGATGACTCAGAAAAATCATTATTGGCAAAAAAGACGAACTAGAAAACTCTGTTACAACAATGAATGACTGACTCCCTCAAGATAGTAGGGATAAAAAAAAGTGTCATTCTAAGAAATGTCTTAAAGAAAGAAACTAAAGGACCTACTAATTATATTAATCAAAGAGAATGAAAAAAATGATGGAGTTGAAAATTGCTTATTTTGTACTGAGATATCTAAGAGTACAAGTGTGCCAACTGTGGAAAAAAGTATCAGGCCATTAAGATAAGTTTCTACTTCTGCTTCTAATAGGCAGTGACCCTGAGTAAGAAATTTGACGACTCTGGATTTGTTGCGTTATTGGTAATAACTCTGGAACCATACTTGGATTCAAATACCAACTCCACCACTTACTACCTGGGTGACCTTGGATAAGTTATTCAACCTTTCAGTTTCCTAAATTATAAATAGGGCCATTAACAGTCTCTACCTCAAAAGATTTTGGTAAGGATTAAATGACTTATGGCATTGAAAGGGAAATGTTAGCTATTATCCCTTGATGTTAAAGGGAGAATGAGCAATAAGAAATTGGAAGTAAAAAGTACAGGTAAATTGATACAATTACATTTAGTAGCAAAAGGAGGAAGAAGAAAAGCTAAAAGACAAAGGTCTTTTAAAACACTGGAACAAGGGGAAGGTGGGAAAATCAAAGTACCTATAGTTTGTGAGATCACTATACATAAGCTTTCTGAGAATGCAATATAAATATCTAAGTTTAAAAAGAGCAATTACTGGGGTGCACAGGTAGTTCAGAGGTTAGAATGCCCACTTTTCATGCAGGAGACCCGGGTTCAATTCCAGGACCATGCACTGCCACAGCCTCCACCGCCCCCCAAAAAAGCAATTATTGCACAGTCTCATTTAGAAAATGCTTTTAAGAAAACAGGGACCTAGACTGTAAGCTCTCATAACAGTCACATTTCGTCTGGAATGGTAATTATTATTTCTGGATTTTGAGAGGCTGTTTTATATATGCATAACCTGGTATTAAGAGATAAGAATGATGGTGATCAGGTCAGGATTAAGGTAATTCAGAACAAAGGGGTAAGGAAGACGTCTATATTTTAGATCCTTACCTACTCTTTGAGACCAAAGGAAGCAATCAATAAGCCAAGCCCTTGATCGTGAAGCTTGCTCTTGTGAAGAGCAAAAGTCTAGCTTACCTATAGGCATGACTAAGAGTCACCTCCGGAGGACCTCTTTTGTTGCGCAGATGTGGCCTCACTCTTATCTAAGCCCAACTCTGCAAGTGAAATTATTGCCCTCCCCATTATGTATGACATGACATCCAGGGGTGAAAGTCTCCCTGGCAGAGTGGGATCAACAATTCTATCTTGACCAAAAGGGGGAAAAGAAGTGTAACAAATAAGTTATCAGTGGCAGAGAAAGTTCAAGAGAATCGAGAGGCTACATTGGAGGTCGCTCTTACACAGCTTCAGTTAGACATTGCTACCTATCAGAACTTGCCAAACCCCAAGCAAAACCATTCCAGTCAATCCTAAAGAACACCTAGTGCAATACTTAAGATTCTACAAAGGTTCCATGAACTAGGGTAACTTCCCAGAAACCTACAACCTCCAGATGGGTCCCTGGACCAGATAAATCCAGAAACTCAGAGGGGCCAGCCTTTCTAGAACATCAGCTAGTTCTATCTCCCTACCCCTTATTATTGACAGCCCCTCCAACATGAAAAAGTTAGAGTGGGCATAGCCCAAATATCCCTAAAAAGTGGGAGAAAAAGCAAACGCAATGGTGGAGTTATACATAGAAGGTAGGGTTTAACAAACGAACATGATTCCTGAATCATGATATCGATATTTCTTTTAGTCTCCAGTATCTTAGAGCAGCTAGGAGTAAAAACCTAAAATTGTGCAACTGTAACCCATACCAAACTCTGATATCTGTTCTACGACTAATTGTTGTGCTGTGCTTTGAAATTTACTGCTTTTTTGTGTATATGTTATTTTTCACAAAAAAATTTTAAAAATGATGGTTAAAAAATACATACATTCCTTCTAGCCTCCAATGTTCTGGAGCAGCTAGAAGGAAAAATCTGAGAGGATGGTATGGTAGTCCAAGACAAACTCTGGGATCTGTCCTATAACTACTTGTTGAAGAGTGCTTTTGAAAACGAATGCTTTTTTCTTTCTTTGCTTTGTATATATGTTATATTATACAATACGAAAAGTTAAAAAGAAAAAAAAGTACATTTATATGTTATTAGTGTCCATAATTTTATAATGGGTGCTCAGAAAAGCCATGTTGTCCCAAACCTTACATTTTAAAAAACATGCTTAGCAACTTCACACATAAAAAGAAACATTATTCAAAAAAAAGTAATTTTGTCCCAAAACTTTACATTTTTAAAAATATGCTTAGCAACTGCACGAAAAAAATAGAAACATTATTTAAAAAATACAAAACAAACATAGGCAGATATGAAACAAGGACTGTTAGACAGGAAAAGCTCAATTAGAAAAACTTAGCCATTGAAATAAAGAAACCCAATAAGTGGAATAAATTCTATAGATGGGTATCTTTGAAAATTAATACATTGTAAAATTGTATTAATGCTCTTCCCCCAAAATATTCACAAGGTTTTCTCCCTCATTTCCTTCAGGCTTTTACTTTATGGTTGCCTTTCTCAGTGGGGCCTGCCTCTACCTTTTTTAAAGTGAAAACCACTACGCACTTCATATGCCTCTTCTTGTATACTGTTTCCCCAAGAAACTTATCATCATGTAATATACTATATTATATACTTATTGTAGCTAATCAAATCTAAAACAAAATCAACTTTAAGTTGCATAATTAGTTTATGCACTATTAAAACAGGAAAAGCCTTGCCAATTAAGCTAGGGCACCACGGACTGTCCATTTCCACATTTTAACATATCTGAACACAGGATGTAGCTTGGAATCAAAATTTGTTGTTAGTCTGCCTCCAATGACTAGGAAGTAAGCCCACAAGTGCAGATATTTTTATCTGTTTGTTCAAGAATATTTTCAACACATTCTGGTGCATATAATAAGTGCTCAATAAATGTAATTTGGAGAAACGCTGAGGAGAAATAATATTAAGTTTATACCTAAAACTGTAAGAAAAAACTGTAAAACATCAGGATGAAGAGAAAAACAAAGAAGCTACCAAAAAGCCTGACTACACACAAAACAATGACATTCAGATTGACAGCAGACTTCCCATCAACAATAATAAATGTCAGGAGAAACAGCAGTATTATTTTCAAAATGCTAAGAGAAAGTGATGATTAAATTAAAATTTTGTATCTTTCCAAATCATCTGTTTAAGACTAAGGGAGAGAAAGACATTGCAAAAAAGTCAAAGGCTAAGAGTGTATTATCCATTTACCCTGGTTAAAAGAGAAAGTCAAGTACATACTTGGCAAAAAAAAAAAAAAAGTGAATGCAAAGGGAAGAAATGTGTTGCAGGTAACAATAACAAGCAAAGAAATTACTAATGTATATTGACAAATTTGACTCCTGACTACAATGGTGATCATGTATAAATTTGGAATTAAACAACAACAAAAAGCTAAATTGGAAATGGACTTATGAATTACAGGTATTTCTGTCAGAGCTACGGTAAACAACTCAGTCCAATTGATTTGGAGAGTTCTTACATATCCTTCACATTTGATTTCATGATTTCAGTTTTAAACATTTCTCTAATTTGTTCATCATCTGCAAAATATGACTGAAAATATATTTTCCTTCCAAATCTACAATTACCATCCATGGAGTCATGAAGAGGTACCTGCAAAGAGCTTGGGTCATACTTGCATCTTTTACATTTGGATCCGTAGTAAGGCTCCTGATGAGAACTGCAATCATCTGCAGAGGGATATGTTGCACAAGGCTTGCCAATGCTACAGAAGGTTCAAATGTTGCATCTGTTTTTTTTTTAATTAAAAAGAAAAAAAGAGTATGACAAGATGGCTCAAGTGAAATATTTAGAGAGAACATTACTTTAAAAAAAAGTAATTGCAGCAAAGGTGTTAACTTAAAAGCAGTTGTTAAAGCTATACTTCATGGACAGACTCTAATTTATAAAAGGAATGTAAAACTACAGAAATGATAGACTAAGAATGAGTAGCAATGATCGCTCATGCTACAGAAAGATCTACTACTATATAAAAATTATTATTTGCTATGGACATATTTAGTGCATGTTACAGTACTTATTTGCATTCTTTAACATTAAGTTATCATTAGGAAAACATCAGCAGTACCACAGCAACAGCAGGGGTAAATAATGGGGGGAGGGACAAGAGTTAAGGGAAGATTTAGATTTCCTATTTGGTGAGGATGTATTTATTGGTTATTGTTCTCTTGGGAACAATGAAATTATCTAAGAGTGAGAGTGCTGATGGGCTGTGGACTTTGGGCATTATACATGAAGCCTAATGAATGCAGATGTCTGAAGGATGCACTGACTGAGAAGTAGATTGGTGAACGATGGTCTATATATATTATCGAATATTACAAAAAGGAACGAAGTTGTGAGGCATGAAAACCCGTGGGACATTCACTGAGGCAAAATAAGCCAGAAACAAAAGAACAATTATTGTATGGTCTTCTTTAGAAAATGCTTATAAGAAAACAGGGGCTTAGATTGTAAGCTTTTATAGCAGACACATTTAGTCCAGAGTGGTAATCATTATTTCTGGATTTTGAGAGGCTGTTTTATATATCTATAACCTGGCACTTAGAGATAAGAACAAAGTCGATCAGGTATGGATTAAGGTAATTCAGAACACAGGGGTAAGGAAGACATTGTCTATATTTTAGAACCATACCTACTCTTTGAGACCAAAGGAAGATAGGTTTATTTTGTCTAGAACCTAAATTTTCTGTAGCACATAATCTAACTCAACCTGTCTGGATAGCTCATTTGAATAACTGAAACACAGGGAGCCCAGAACAAGAATGAGGGAATTTAATCCTTTATAGTTTAATGTAATGCCTGGATACATCCTAGAATATATTAAGCAGATAATCAAAAAGAATAGACAAAGTCCCTTAAGGGATGGGAAAAAAAAATACAGAACTATAAAACTTTACCATGAGGGAATCCCCTGATATTGTGTCAAACATCAGGGACACCCAAATCAATAGACCAAGACCTTGATCTTGACACTTACTCTTGTGAAGCTTATGTATGTAGTGGAAAAGTTTAGCCTACCTATAGATATACCTAAGAGTTACTTCTGGAGGACCTCTTCTGTTGCTCGGATGTGGCCTCACTCTAAGCCCAACTCTGCAAGTGAAATCATTGCCCTCCCTCTATGTGGGACATGACATCCAGGGGTGAAAGTCTCCCTGGCAGCTTGGGAGACGACTCCCAGGGATAAGTCGGGCCCTGGCACTGTGGGATCAACAATTCTACGCTGACCAAAAAGGGGAAAAGAAGTGTAACAACGAATCAGTGGCTGAGAGTTCAAATAGAGTCAAGAGGCTACTCTGGAGGTCACTCTTACGCAAGCTTCAGTTAGACATTGTTACTTATCATGGCTTACCAAACCCCAACCAAAACCATTCCAGCCAACCGTTAAGAACATCTAGGGCAATATATAAGATTCTACAAAGGTTCCATGAAAAGGTAACTTTCCAGAAACCTACGACCTCCAGATGGGTTCCTGGACCAGAGACGTCCTGAAACCTAGAGGGTCCAGCCTCTCCAGAACATCAGCTAGCTCCATCTCCCTACCCCATATTACTGACAGCCCCTTCCAACATGACAAAGTTAGAGTGGGCATAGCCCAAATACCCCTAAGGAGTGGGACAGAAAGATCAAAGTTGATGGTGGAGTTATACAGAGAAGGTAGGGTTTAACAAATGAGTATGACTGCTGAATCATTAATAGATTTTTCTTTTGTCTCCAGTATCTTAGAGCAGCTAGAAGTAAAAACCTAAAATGGTGGAATTGTAATCCATACCAAACATTGAAATCTGTTCTACAACTAACTGTTGTGCTGTGCTTTAAAATTTATTGCTTTTTTGTATATATGTTATTTTCCACAAAAAAAGAAGAAGAAAGTAAATTGTAATGAAAAAAACATTTATTCCTTCTAGCCTCCTATATTCTGGAGCAGCTAGAAGGAAAAATCTGAGAGGATAATATGCTAGCCCATGACAAACTCTGAGATGTGTCCTGTAACTACTTATTGAAGAGTGCTTTGAAAACTATTGCTTTTTCCTTTCTTTGCTTTGTATATATGTTATATTATATAATAAAAAAGTTAAAAAAAATTAAGATATCATTGTTCTAAACTATTCATTAGTAAAGTAGTAGTCAGAAAAGAAATTCAAGGTATCATTTCAATTCCCACTTTACAACCTCCAAAGCAACTTGTAACTATTAATTACAGTAATCAGACTGCATTGCTCTAAGGAAACATTTTAAAATCTTTTAAACAAGTCACAATTACGGTGAATAATTTTGGGGACTTTGCTTAAAATACATAAAAATTTAGCAAATCCAAAGTTAGTGTCTTTACTGCTACAGTTTAAAAAGCTCTGGAGAAACCTAATAGCTATAACAAAAAGTTGTAGACAGGTGACACAAGTAAAATGACCAAAAAAAAAAACCCCCAAATAAACTCATTTATGTTTGGTAATTCTTTAATAAGTGTATTAAATTCATCAAAAAATGGAGCTTGTTAAAACTTCACCCCCATCTCTTGATCTTACGATAAAAGAAGGACACGTCCTTCACCAGTTCAATCTTCAATAGCCAAGGAGTCCCCACTGATGGTACAATTAGGCAGATTGCCTGTACTAAGTAGAAGGAGGTGGACATAGTTTTAGACCTATTATCTCACAACCTGCAGCCTTGGAGTCTCCAAGGCGGAACAGGGCATGTAGACTCACAGGCAAAATTCCTAGGTGTAAAAGCATTTTCTTGCCAAGTATCACTTAACATTCCCAACCTCTTTTTGGAATATGCCATTCTTGGGTTATATCCCAAGTACACCTATTTAAGCTCCTATTCTCTTCCTCTTTCATTCTACCTGAATCCTCTCTCCCACACACTACTGCAGACAGAAAATATCAATGTTCAAAAAGTACATTACTAACTGGGATGATCCAGTAATAAAACAAACTGCACAGTCCCTAAATTTTAAAAAACGGGCGAATAAAAAAAATGAAGGGAAAACTCATTACAACGAGTTGATAAGAGTCGGGTAGAATAATAACACGGTAAACATAATGCTACTATTAGTCATTAAGCTTTATATAGAAGCAGTCATCCTCAAAGCATTCCAAACTTGAGCAGAGGCTGAGTAATTAAGCAACTTGTTTAGTGCCAATGGTCTTTGAGTTACACATTCTCAATCTTTAAAACAGGAATGCTGCTGTATTTTAAGGTACAAAGTAACAGCCTATATAGGGTAATGAATGGGAATAAAATTTCGGATGAGGATATTAGCATTTGCCTTCATTAAGAATGTTTTCAGGGCAGAGAAGCAAACAGTGTCTACATATGTATGAGACAGAGAGTGAATATCCAAGA
This sequence comes from Myrmecophaga tridactyla, assembly GCA_004026745.1. NCBI lineage: Eukaryota > Metazoa > Chordata > Mammalia > Pilosa > Myrmecophagidae > Myrmecophaga > Myrmecophaga tridactyla. The sequence goes on from PVIY010056733.1 coordinate 11,408, forward strand.
TTCTCTTGAAATACAACGACCCTTACCTGTGGAAGAGATGCTTGCAAAAACCTCTTGCAGGGAAGGCAGGAGTGTGGATGGCTCGGCCTTCCATATGTTCTGCAGCAAGTTACTCACTTTTGTCACCTGAGAGACATATTCACGCAGCTCCTTCTCCTCGGTGGACACGCACTGGAAGTGGCCTATCGTCCGAACGAGCTGCTGACAGAAGGTGACGGACAATTTTCCTTTGGGGATGCACTGCACGAAGTCGGTCAGGAGATCGCTCAGACGGGCACACAGCTGCGGCTCCGGTCTCTCACAAACCATCCGTAACACCTCCACCTGCAGTAGGCTGAAGAGGTCCAGCACCGACGGGCAGCTTATGATGAGCTTCAGGCCGTTGTGAATATAGTCCAGGATGGCTACGTCCTTCCTGTCCAGCGAATGGTAGCCCTGCTGAAGGAGGCCCAACACGAAGGTCTTGTTGAAGAAGGACTCGAACTCTGGTCGGTGGTAGCGTGCGTAGGCCTCCAGCACCTGGTGTCCCACCTGTCGCTGGAAGAGGTCCTGGCCCTCCAGAATGAGCCGGGTCGTCAGGTCAAACATGGCCTCACACTGCGCCTCGTCGAGCCCATGCTCGGCCGATTCTACCACCTTCCGCACAATCACCCGCTTTAGGGGCAGCGGGTGCGAAGAACTCACCAAGCCCTCCAGGATCTTGTCCATGGTCGCCGCGCGGCAAGTCCAGGAGCTGGAGGTAAGGAGCGGGAGGTGACAGCCCGATGGAGGGGCAGGAGAGCCCCCGGGAGGAGATAAACCTGGAATTAAGCAGCAGCGGGACCGGCCACCGCCACTGCCGCCTCAGTAGCCACATTTATCGGGCAGGAGGGCCCATCAATCCCAGGCAGAAGCTGGTAAGCCTGGCGATCTTAAGATCCGACACCGCCCGTGGCGGGTCGAAGGAGTTAGAGGCCCGCACTCCACGGCCCCGGACGGCCGGCGATCACCGTCAGCATCAGCGCCGGGGGCTCAGAAGGACCCGGGGAATGCCGGAGGCACTGAAGGCCCAGGGCTGCGAGCTGGTAGGTGGAGGAAGCGCGCCCCCGCGTCGCGAGATAGGTTTGGGCGTTCGGGTTTGAACAGGTCCTGACAAGAAACCCTCCCTCGGCTAAGTCGAAAGCGGCTGTCAGGGAGATTGCCGGGGGCAGCCGGGTGGAAGACAGGGAGGCTAACACCCTTGACCCGGATTCAGAAGTGCCGGCAAACAGGAAGTGAAGCTCTTAGGAGCCTCTGGAAAGGCCCGCCCCACCGCGCCCTACCCGCTGGGCCCACTCGTTTCCTCCTTCACCTCCTCCTCCACTCCTCCTCCATTCCTCCTCCACCCCTTCTCAGACCTCCTTTTCCCCTCCTCTCCTCTCACCCTCCTTCCTTTTAACCCTTTTCCAACCCAAGATCGCCCACCCCCTCCCGGCTGCTCCCCTCCCCCTCCCCGCGCCCCGCCCCCTCGCTACCGCGCAGGCGTGGCCGCCTCCAGTCGAGTTGCGCAGCGACGTCCGCGTCATCGAGCAGCGTGTGTCGAGTCACAGGCGGCTGTTCGTGCGGAGTGCGCGCCGGGTTCGGTTACTCGGGAAACCCAAAGGGAAGTGTTACCCTTGAAAATCCTGTGAATATGAAAGTTTTGAAAACGCTAGAAGAGCATCTGTGAAGAAAGTAAGGAAAAGAACTCAACTAGGGTTGAGGAGAAACTCTTAATGTCCCGGGTCGTTGATCAAGAAATGTGCTATTTTTTTTTTTTT
>PVIY010056734.1:0-13185 GCA_004026745.1 Myrmecophaga tridactyla
AACACTGATTGTATGCCTTGGATGATTATATGGTATGTGAATATATGAAAATAACATTAAATTTATAATAGCAAATTGAACAATACAAGTACTGGAAAAAATGTGGAGAGACACTGTTAGTAGGGAAGTTGAATGTTGCAGACCCTCTGGTGGGCAGTGTTCTGGTTACATAGGAAGCTAAGTATAGGGTTGCCATATGATCCTGCAATCCAAGTATTAGGTATACAGGTGGAAGAACTGACAGCAGCGTCATGAATAGAGATTTGCACACTGGTGTTCATGGCAGAAGTATTCATGATTTGCAATGATTAGAGGTGGTCTAACGGTATATTGACTAAGGATCAGAAGTGCAAACTGTGGTGCATACATCTCATGGAATGTTGAGCAGCTTCAAGAAGGAATGAAGCTGTTAGTCACGCAACAAGGTGAGTGAAACTTGAGGACAAAATGTTCAGTAAAATAAGCCATCAATGAAGGACAGATATTGTATGGTGTCTGTCCTGGTTTGAAAGGATTCCATACCCTAGAAAAGCCATGTTTTAATCTTGATCCATCTCGTGGAGGCAGCCGTTTCTTTTAATTCCTGAATAGGGTGTGAGATCTTGTTTTTCTATACAGATTAACATAATAACCTGATACATTCCATAGTAATTTGGGCAGAAAATAAAAAAGAGTTTGCAAATTCCCCTTGAGGGAATGGGGAAAATGTTGAAGTATTAAACTTCCCCATCTGGTGATTTCCTAATTTGATCTCAATCTTAAGGTATGTCCTTATGACAGTTATCTCCCCAATGGTGATGTTAAACCTACTTACAATTATGCCTAAGAGTCACCCTCAGAGAATCTCTTTTGTTGCTCTGATGTGGCCTCTCTTTGAGCCAACGTCTGCAAAAACTCGCTTTCATTTCCACCATTTGGGATATGACTCCCACATATGTGGCTCCCTGGAAACAAAGTATATGACCCCCAGTGTTGAACCTGGCCCTGTCATCATGTGATTGGAAATACCTTGTTGACCAAAATGGGGAAAAGAAATAAGGCAAAATTCAGCTTTAGTGGTCAAGAGACTTCAAATAAAGTTGAGTTTTCCTGTTGGAGGTTACTCTTATGCAGGCTTCAACCAGGTCTTGAATATTGCCACAGTATGCAAACCAAAACCAAAAGTATTCCTTAAAATCCTAAAGGCAATGCTGGACTCTAACTAAGAATGTATAAAAGGTCTTTTTACTAAGTTTATTATTTTCAGAAACTATAGGAATCCAAACTGTTGCTATCCCAGATAAGCCTTGAAAGCCAGAGGTCACAGTTTCTCAAAGGACATCAACCAGTTTCTTTTCTTACCCAGTAAGGTCAGCACCCTTTTCCAGCATAAAGATAAAATGGTCATGGCCAAGATTTCCCTGAGGATTGAGGGAATGAGCAAATGAGAGGGGAGGTGTAACTGGAAATTAGAATTTAATGTATGATTGTGACTACTGAATCAAACACATATGTCAAAGCCTTTTCATTTTCTAGTACATTAGATTAGCCAGAAGGAAATACCTGAAACTGTAGTCATCCATTAACCTTGAAATTTGATTATGATTGCATAATTATAGAGCTTTCATCAAGTTACTATTTGAGTGTAAAAACCTTGTGGCTGACACTCCCTCTCTCCAGGGTATGGGTCTAAAAATTAAAATAAAGATGTGCAAAAAATAATGATAATGGTAGATTGGGAATATGATGGGAAAAATCCATATGTAAACTATGGGCAATCATTCCAGTACACTTTGTTAATTTTTCATCAATTGTTAAAAGTATTAACTACTATTAACAAAGAAGTAGAGTTCCAAAAAAAGTGTTGTCATCCATTGCAGCAAACTCTCCCCAGCCATGCAAATCTTTGATGGTGGGGTGGTGTATATGAATCTGCATTTTATGCATAATTTTTCTTTAAACAACCACTTCTAATAAAAGAAAAACAAGTCAAATACAGTATTGAGGGTTGACATATACATTTATGAAACTTTAAAATTTCCTGAAGTGGAAGTGAAAGAAAATTGGCTGCAATAGAAACGAAAGTGGAATCCAGAAAAAGACATTGGACAATAAACAAATTTATATTTTTAGATTTTCCCTAATTCCTGGAGCTATTGTATGTAGAGCATTCTCTGCCATCATATTTTTTTCCTACAGCACGACAGAACTTTTCTGGTTAATTCAAGTGATTCTTTTGTTCCACTGAGTGTGCTTCCACCCAAATTAAAAGAGAAAAGCAAAAAACACTTTTCAAAACTTTAAGAGATGGAACAGATGAATAATCTCAGTCTACATGATTTTTTCAGGAGTACATGGTTGGATCCAATACTTCTGAGAAAGGTGATGTGAAATTGAAGGGAAAATGAGAATATTGACACTGGTGGAAGACCACTACGAGATGTTGCCCAAGACACTCTCATTCTGCATTGGAACTCTGTCATTTGCTCCTCTTTGAAACTCAGCTCTTGTCAAGGATGGAAGGATTCATTCCTCCTATGTATCACATGCATGCCCTTTGACAATGGCTACATTTTTATGGTGCATTTTTAGTGGTCAGGGCTCTGTTACTGCTTTCTATGGTGTATGAATTTAAATCGTGTTCCCTGTTTTTGACAGTGTTTATTCTGATTTTTACTCTTGACAATTAACATTCCAACAGAAAGCATGCATCTCTTTGGAATGCCTTAGATTTTTCAAGGAAGGGTCCCGGTAAATAATTATTGAATATATCAAACTGAACACTATTTAACAGGGCATATATAACATATATCCTTCTATGTAACATAACATTGAAAGTTTGAAGACAAGAATCAAATCCCCTACTTCTGCTGGAAAAATAATAGTATTTTCTTCTGTAACATGGTGTTTATCTCTCACTATGATTCCTGAAAATTTCTTTTGCAGATATCTAAATTTTAACACCTCTTCAACATTTTCCTTCAAACAAAAACCAACACTGCACTTCTTTCACCAATAGCACACAATTTGAGTATTTTTTCCTTGTCTCCATGTATAGATTATTCAAGAATAAAATTTAACTTTCTGTGAGAACAAATCTGCCCCTCAGTTCAGATTAATTCATTATTGTTATTACTTAATTTAAAGGTTGTGGCTGTGGCAATGAATAAACTTTTACTAACAACCCCAGGAATATTTTTAATCTCAGAAAAAATTGGAGTTGATGGAATGGTAATAAAAGTAAAGTTTGAAGAGTTGGTGTTAACATTTCCATTTCTCACTCACGATCTGCTCTACAAAATATTTTTTCTTGAGAACCTGCCTATGAGCTAGTGAATTGGAAAGAAAACAGGAAGACTTTGGACGTTTTGAAAGAGATAAAATCGCCCTTTTTCCTGAAGTACACTCAAGTGTAAATCTGGCATCCAACATGATATCTACATGATACGGTGTGACATGGATGAGGTGGACTGGCCTTTACAGGCATTTCTCTCTCACTCCAGTTTTGGATACTGTGATGGAGAGGATGGTGAACTGGCAGGTGTATATGTAATCAATACTTCTGGGAAGAGTTTCATACTACTTGAATTGCAGAAAATGTTGCATTTGCTGATTTAACACTTTCAGTGGAGTCTTCTTGATTATACAATATTCCTGATGACAGAGGAAGATCCCATTTCCTGACTGGACTGTTTTCTATTGCTTCTTTTCCTTTTCCTTTTTTTTCTACTTGAAAAACATACCTCTAGATTTTTCAAAAATATTGAGAATATATACATGCTGAATTACTTCACAAATTTTAGACATTTTTTTGAAACAGATTTCTGTTTAAATAAAAGGAGTGATGCAAGTAAATTATTAGATACAGGAACTGATTGCAAATGCGTGGATCTTCCTGGATAAGATTCTGGGAAATGATAGATGAATTCTTGGAAGTGAAGACCACAATGATGCTGGGTACTTTGGATAAATGTGTACAGCTTGTGTATGGTTAGCATTGGCAAAGTATGATTCACAATATATTCTTTATAGTCATGTCTAAACAAAGTGCTTTATCAAAGAGTTTTGGAAATTGTCTGGTTTATGTGATAAAATATTTTGTTGAGAATTCCATCTCAATGAATGTGGAGCAAGGTGTGTCTTTCATTTGCACTGGAGAGACATGAAAAAATGACAAACTGAGTATTTTAATCCTCAGATTTTAGCACAATCAAAACTAAGAAATTTGTAGTGCTGCGTGAATCAAATCTCTTATTTCTGACAAATTGTAGTACTGACATGGGTATGACTAAACCAGAGTGTGATCCTTGGGTTAATTTATTGCATGATAAATGAATTCACAGTTCTACCAGAGATATAAAGCAAATAAAATAAATGACCACATCTTTTTTTCTGAAAGTGGACATTACTTCAGAGCAAGCTCTCATCTCAAAATGTCAGCCTAATTTGCCAAAGGCTCTGATGAAGAAAGCATTAGTGGTATTCTACCTCACAAAGGACACAAGAAGTCTACAAAAACCTGTGTTGTTATTACCTAATATCTTGCATTAATATTTTGAAAAGATACAGTTGGCTTTGGAGAAATGACCCAAATTGCTTTTCAGGATTGTGAAAAGAGGATGATGATTGTTGGAAGTGTCAAGGGAACTTCGCTGAGAAATATCCCTGCCTATGGAACTTCACTGAGAAATATCCCCGCCTATAAAAACAATTTTTAAAGACCAAAACTGTATCCCTGAAAGAAATCCTGTGATTTTTAAAACCATCAATGATTCAAGAATCAGGGACTGTAATGTCTCTTATATCCTCACCTAACTTTTATGAACAGCAGAAAGTCATAGATTGACATGATGTAGCTTATTGAAACTTCATCATAAGTTGACTTAAGTACAGGATGTGTCCTATTTCGAGAGGTGATTAACACAATCCTGGCATCAGGTACAGAGAATTATAAGTTGCAAATGGTTTTGGCCAAAAGTATGTAATACAAGAGCAGTTCATTTCTTCTTTCACGGAGTCAATACACCTTTGCCCCTCCAGTGATTACAATAATTTTATATGTCCCTAATGAACTGTTTTGATATTTATCACTGAATATTCAGGCAGAAAATTCTGGCTCAGTACTGAATTCTGACAACACATTCTTAGATGTCAAATGATGTAAAGAAAATACAGAATACACAAGGCTTTTTTTTTACATGGGCAGTCATCGGGAATTGAAACGGTTCTCAGGTATAGCAGGCAAGAACTCAGCCACTGAGCCACCGTGGCACACCCAATATACAAGGGTTTTGGTAGATGAAATGTAGAGATAAAGTTCAAATAATAATGCAAAGAGCATATTACCTTTATAAACTGATAAATGTAATTTGATTTTCATTTGCCAGTATTTAACCTCTGTAATGAAGAGTAAAATTTCTGAACTTGAGGCAAAGCATTCTTCTAGGGAGAGACTTTCTCAGCTGGAAATTGTTTTTTTTTTTTTAATTTGCATATGGGCAGGAGGCACCAGGGATCAAACTCCAGACCTCCAGCACGGCAGGTCGGAGCTCTGCCTGCTGAGCCATGGCAGCCGCCCTGGAAATTGTTTTTAAGGCATGTTTTATGTCTTTGTTTCTAAGACTATAGATGAAGGGATTCAGCATGGGAGTGACCACTGTGTACATCACGGAAACTATTGCACTTGTATTTGTGTTTTGTGTAGCAGCAGAAATAAGAAACATTCCAAAGGCTGTACCATAAAACAAGGACACAACTGAAAGATGAGGCCCACAGGTAGAAAATGCTTTATAGTTGCCTCTATGTGATGAAATTATCAAAATAGACCGTGCAATCTTAGAGTAAGAGAAAAGGATGCCAGTGAGTGGAATAAAACCCAGAATTCCAGTTGCAAAATACATCACTAGGTCATTGAAGAAGCTGTCAGGACATGAAAGTTGGATTACTTGAGTAAATTCACAAAAAAAGTGAGGAATTTCCAATTCTGTGCAAAAAGTCAATTGCAAAACCATTAGGCCATGCAAAAGAGAGTTCAGAACGCTCAGTACCCATGATGCCAGCAGCAGGAGACCACAGAGCCTGGGGTTCATGATGAACAGGTAGTGCAGTGGGTGACAGATGGCCACTTAACTGGCATAGGCCATCACAGTTAAGAGGAAGACATCGAATCCTCCAAAAACCATGAAAAAGTACATCTGGGTGAGGCAGTTTCCATAACTTATAGTTTTGATCTCCATCTGGATGTTCACCAGCATCTTTGGGACAGTGGTTGAGGTGAAACAGATGTCTGCAAAAGACAGGTTAGCAAGGAAGAAATACATGGGTGTGTGCAGGTGGGTGTCAGAGATGGTGGCCAGGATGATGAGCAGATTCCCAGTGACAGTGACCAGGTACATCATCAGGAGCAGAACACATAGGAGGGGCTGCACTTTTGTGCCTTCTGAGAGTCCCAGGAAGATAAATTCTGAAATGGGTGTTTGGTTTTCTGATTCCATGCAGCTGATGAAACTGCTAGAAAAGAGCACAGAGCAATGCAGATTTAGCCACAAGCAGTGTTCAAAAAATTGACAGAAAAGTTATGCATTTGTATGGTAAGTGCATTAAGTTCATTATTTCTTAATTAGTATGTATTATCCCAGTGAGATAAATTCTGAAAACCCTGTTTCATTCTCTAAATCCATGTAACTCATGAAACTGATGGAACAGAGAGAAGAGCCTGGTAGTTTTAGGTACTAGCATCCCTCAGCAAATTAAAATAAATACTATGGTTTGTATTGCAAATATGTTGACTTAATTATTTCTTATTTATTATATAGAGATTTAGTGACCTTCATCTGAAAATGACAGGGCAAACAAACATTCCTGTTCTCCTTGATGCTGTTGCTAACAAGCCATCCTTGTCCACAATTTTGGACTTTTTCCCAAGGCAATATGTTCCACATCAAGTGCTCTTAGACTTTATTTCAATAAAAAAATCATTCCACCAGTTATTTTGCACTATGTGATGGAAAAATTGGGACAAGGATATTATTGAAGGTAGCACAATATTTGTATTGCAATCAATATTACTACATTGCACTGTTGAAAATGGTTAGGTTGTGGAATTTTAAGTTGTATATAGATTACTGCAATAAAACATTAAAATAAATAAAATTTTCCATCTGTGCAGCTAGAAAGATCAATACTGTTAATATGCCATTTTGTCTCCACCTGAGCTACACTTTCAACTCAATCCCATTCCCAGTGGCAAGTTAGTTTGCAGATATTTGACAAAATAATTTTAAAGTTTATAAGGCATGGCAAATGTCCTAGATTTCCTAGAGAATACAGAAAAAGAACCGAGTCATATAACCAACACAAGCTGACTTCAAATTTAACTAAAGAATAAAACATGAATAAACCCTGTTGTATTGGTGAAATAGACATATGTATTAATCTGTGAGAAATCAGTAGATGCACAAACAGATTTGAGGGGACTAAGAAATAGACCAACAAAAGCACAGTCAACTGACCTTTGACAAAGGGGCAAGCACAATTTAATGAAAAAAGTAAGATCTTTTCAACAAATGCTGTGGAACAACGACACACACATGCAAAACAAAAAAGGAATGTATCCAAAGGTTTATACATTTCACAAATATTAACTAAAAATGAATCCTGTACTCAAAATTAAAATGCAACGTATAGTACTTCTTCAATAAACCATCCAAGAAAATCTGGTGGCCTGTACTTTGGTGATGATGTCTCAAAAATAGCACGCAAATCATGATCTATAGACAAGAATATTTGAAAATTGTTCTCTATTAAAATATGAAACTTATGCTCTATTAAATACATTGATAAATGACTTATAGCCATCTATATATAAAGAACACTTAACACTAACCAATAAGAAAGATAATCCCCATTTAAAAACTGGGCAAAAATTCTGAACAGAAACTGAAATGAAGAAGATATGCAGGTGGCAAATAAGTCAGTGCAAAGAGGTTGAATGGCATTTGTCATTAAGGAATTGCAAAATTAAACTGCAGTGATATATGATCACACAACTCTTAGAATACCTGATGACCTAAACACTGACAATGCATTGGGCTATTGATCATGGGAAGCAGTACAGATTCTCATTCACTGCTAGTGAGAATGCAAAATGGTGCAGCCAGAAGACAGTTGGAGTATTTAGCGAAACTAAATTTGGTCTCATCATCCAGTCCATAAATTGTGCCCTTAAATATCCAGCTGATTTGCTCATTTAAATCCATACAAAAACCCATACATGAATGTTTTATAGACGTTTTATGCATAATCTCCAAAATCTGAAAGCCACCAAGTTGTCCTTTAAGGTCAATGGATAAACACACTCAGCTATATCTATACAATGGAATATAACTCAGTGACAAAAATAAATGTTCTGTCTAGTCACAAAAGTCAAGGATGCATCTTAAATGATTACTGGTAATTGAAACAGAGCAGTCTAAGCATCCTACAATGCATAATTTCAATTTTGTGACTTTCTGGATTAGTCCAAATAATAAAGACAATTGAATGAACAGTGGTTTCAAGGGATTGGGGAGAGGGAAAGAAGGTGGAATAGGTGAATCAGAGAGCACTCTTTCGAGCAGTGAATTTATTATCTATAATATTATAATTATAGTCACCTGACTTTATGTATTTGTTAAATTGACCTTTACAAAACAGAGAATAACCCGTAGTATATGCAAATAAAAATTGTTTGCCAGGATACTAGAAATGCAAGGATGGAATACAAAATGTGATAAAATAATCGAATTGTATTACAAACATATGGAGAATGGCTACTGAGGTGATGAGGCAAAAGGGTGCTGAAACGACAATACTGGATATGAATAGAGTCTGCAAAATGAAGGGAACAGAAAGCATAAGTACTGTATTATACTGGATAAAGCTTATATCTCCAGAGTGTAGGTTGACAATTCTATCAAATCTGCATATGTACACTGCAATCAAGCCATTAAGTAGATGATGTTAGGTGAGAAGAACACGTTTACCACTGCAGAGTGGGTGGTTAACCATAAGCAAGGGGAGGACACTAGAATGTTCTACCTGGTAATGGTTTAGAATGAGAAACATCAGCAGGAGTAGGTTAATGTAGAGAGAAGGTTACCTTTGGATGTGTTGTGGGTCTGTGCATATGCACATCATGACTGACACACATGTATTTTCTTACCATGTCTTTGAAGAGCACCTAGATGTCCTAGTAACATGGAACACACATAGTGTCTGTAGCTTTATTTTAGCACCATTCTTCAATAAATGTTTCCTTGGAGAAATGGCTGAGCCTAGACCTGGAATAGAAATATACAGGAAGAGCCTGGAGCATCTTGTACCTCAATAAATTAAATCTGTACTAAAAGAAAGTATTCAATGATCGGGATAAAGCAAAGAGACCCAGAGAACCTGTGAAAGATTTCCCATTGCCCAATTGGAAGTAAACCTCACAACAAAATAAAGTAGCATAGTATCACAACCCAAAGTATAAAATGAATGTCATGAGTCTATAAAAATTTAAAGAAAATATTTAATTTATGAATAAGAAGACAAAAATCTCCCAGCAAATGCATACAAAGATTACTGTAGATACTGATGTCTCCAGAAGGTGTGTTGATTCCCACTCCTAAAGTGTATCTTCAAGTACGAACCCCCTCCCAAAGGTGATATATGGAAAAGCAGGAAAATGAAGAACTTAAAAGTGGGGAAACCTGACCAGCATTATTGATAAATGTCAACATCAACAGTGAAAAGTGACATTGATGGGATGTGCCCTGGATACACCATATAACGAAAATAGAATTTATCTCTGGTGCCTTCCTCCATAACCCATAATCCCAGTCTAATCATGAGGAGAACATCAAACAATTTCCAACTGAGGGACATTTTACAATATACCTTGCCAGCACCACTGAAAAATATCCAGGTCATCAAAAACAAAGAGAGTCTGAGTAACTGTCATTTATAACACATATATGTAATGTGGTATTGTGGATGGAAGATGTTCAGAATAAGCAAAAATGGATGCGATGATTTTCTGTAATTTTGTAATTTATCTAAAAGTCTCACACTGCATTTTAAATTTATTTATTTATTTATTTATTTATTTATGTATTTATTTATTTATTTTACATGGGCAGGCATGGAGAAGCATTCTGCCACTGAAGCAACATTGCACTGCCCCCACTCTGTTTATTAAAATTAGTTTTATGAAGAAGTAAAATTATTAGTGAAATACAAAAATCTAGGAACAAACTCTGAGCTTCACTCCAGATTTTAAGTGCCTTGGAAAAGAATATGACTCTGCTACAAGTCTCAATCATTCTCGCATTAGATCAGAACAGAGATATCAATTTCATTTAATAATTGGCAGTATTAAGAAAAAATAATGATTACAGTGTGTCTGACGTTGTGCTTAGTATTAATGAAGAGTATTTTTATATGCTGTGATTCAACTCCACCCATACTCATTCCCCAAACCTACAAGCCCCCTGACACTGTGCTATTTCCAGCCCTCAGCCCTACCCCAGGAATTTGACATCAGAAACTGATCCAGAACTCTCAAAGGGCAAGAATTTTGTTGAACATCACCTTTGATAAACCCTGCACTGACTGTCCAATAACTTCAACATAAATATCAATCTTGTGGACAAAACTCAAAGTTCACTGTTATCTGGCTGCTGACAACCTTCCCAAACTCATGTTGCTTTTCTCACACCCTCCCTACCATTGTTCATCAGATATTAAGATCTAATTTTAAACTTCACAACACACTACAAATATATCAATCTCACATTTGTGTCCCTATCTTCTTTTCTTGGTGGGTTTATACCATCTTCTCCTCTTTGAATTGCTAAAGTAAGGAAACAATTCTTCCCGTCAGGCTCAGTATAATTCCCAGCACCCTTGGGAATCCTCCACAAACCAGAACAGATGAATCCAAACTTTATATCCACTTCACCACAACTTCAATTTACACCTCAGGTTATTGCATGTGCTCATATATATGTTTGTTGCCATATTTAGATGTAATCTCTTTGAAATAAAGAACGGTGTCTTACTAATTCATTTATTCTGAGAGTAACACTTAGTGCCTACCACGAAGGAATTAATGAATGGGCTTGTGTTGAATGATTTAAGAAGAAATTGATGAATATGGTTAACAAGACCTACATGAATGAGGCCTGTGAGTGTGAGGCGGAAATAGAAAAGAAGATACTTTAGTGAATTCAGTGTCTCCCTCAACCACCAGCTTTTTATCTGAGTAGGAATTTGGATGAATATGTTCCTGTATTATCATTGTTGATGCCCCTAAAGTTTCTCTCAATAAATGGGGTCCTGAATTCATAATACATTCCCAACATTCATTACAAAACTTGTGACTCACCCTGAAATTATCAAAGAAGCATCTGAGTTCACCAAAGCAGCGCCTTCCTTGAAAGACAGATGAAGTTGGAAGCTCTCCTCCCAAGAAGCACACGAAGATGTAAATACTCATGAGGTCTCTAGAAGACAAAATTATATTTCTATCTTACTAGAGATTGATAAACTAGACTTGAGATAATGTAGGCAAGGCATTTATGTTTCCATGCTTTTATGAATTTAATTCCCATGAGCCTCATAAAAGAAGCATTATTTTGTCTCTCTGCTCCCTAAGATATTTAGTTCTCTGCAGCTAAAGGTAGTGCAATGCAAACTTGGATCAGTTTTGACCCTTGGGAGAAAGCTTTGGGGATTCATGTTCATCTCTTATCCCAGTGATCTCCTTCTGTGATGTCACCTCTCTTTGGCTACAAGATTTCCCATACCAATTTCTCTATGACTGGTATGTTGTGCACTACAATATCTTGTCTCTGTTTTCTCTTTTCTGATATTTGATCTGATTTATGTGGCTGTCCTCTATCAACAAGGCTTCCACTTGTTTCACTGGTTTTCCTTTCTCCTCAATCGTTAGCAATGTCTGCTGAACTCACTCAATTACTTAGTCATTCAACAAATATTTATTCAGTAATACCGCATGGTTATCACTAAATTATCATCTGATAATGAAGAAAGAGTAATCTATTGTGCCTCCTGTCAAACAGCAAACAGTTGTGGAAATAAACACATCACATGATTGTGGTACTGAAGTCTTGGTGAAGTGTAATTCCACATGAATGAGGATCAGCTTTTACATTTTTGCTAAAATGGATCCTGGGACTCTGATAGGGATCACGTTCAAACTATAGATCACTTTGGGTATTATTGACATCTTAATAATATTCATTACACCTATCGAAGAAACCAGGTGTCTTGATATTTATGTAGGCTCTGTCTAATTTCTTGAGCAGCATTTTATAGTATTCCATGTATAAGTGCCTCACCTCTTGAGATAAAATTATTCTGAGTTACTTGGTTTTTGTTATGCTGGGCTGAATGAATTTTTAAAAAACTTCCAGCTAGGAACTATCTTTGCTAGTATAGAAAACACAACAGATTTTTAAATATAATCTTGGAGCTTTTATTTGGTTGGATCCATCTATGACCTCTAGAAGTTTTCTCCTAGATGAATACCTATTTTTTATATAAAGGTCATGATGTCTGTGAATACAGACAGTTGCATTTATTTCTTTCCAATTTGAATGCCTTTTGTTTCATTTCATTGCCTAATTTATTTGGCTAACATTCCTGTACAATACTGAATGGCAATAGTGAAAATTCACTTCCTTCTGTTGTTTCTGACCTCAAAGGGAAGGCCTGGACTTTTTCAGGTTTGAGTACAGCATTAGCTGTATTTCCTAAGGCTTAAACAGAGAGTCTATAAGGGTTTCATGCACTAAGTTTGCCTTCTTGGAATTTATAATTCCCAGAGGGTACCTAGGTCAGAAAAATCCTGAAAACCAGAGGGACAAGCCTCGCCAGGTTTACCAATGGGTTACAACCCCCTATCTTTTGGTGCAAACACTCCTTCTCAGAATGAAAAAGAACTGATATTACCCAAAGATTCCTAAGTATTGGTAAAAAGATTAAAGGAGAAGGAGGAGGTATAATAGAGAAAATGGGATTTCACAAATGATAATGCTACTGAATCACTATATTAATATTCCTTCTAGCTACCAGTTTCTTGGAGAAGTTAATAGGAGCAATCTGAGATGATGGAATGGTAGCACATGACAAATTCTGGGATCTACTCTGTAACTACTT
>PVIY010056735.1:0-13186 GCA_004026745.1 Myrmecophaga tridactyla
ATTGGGACATTTTCTCGGCCTTAGAACTGTAAACTAGCAACTCATTAAATTCCCCTTGTTAAAAGCCATTCCGTTTCTGGTATATTGCATTCCGGCAGCTAGCAAACTAGAACAATTATTGTTTAGTCTTCTTCATGGATTGTCTCTTTTAATATAATGTGTCCTTATTTGTCTCTTATAACAGTTATACCTTTAATGTGTATTTTGTCTGATATTATTATAGCTACCCCAGCTCTTATTTTTGGTTACTATTTGTATGGAATACTTTTTTCTAACCATTCACTTTCAACCTATTTGTTTCCTTGCATTATAGTGAGTCTCTTGTAAACAGCATACAGATTGATCATACTTTTTATCCATTCTGCCAATCTGTGTCTTTTGACTGGGGAGTTTAATCCATTAACATTAATTATATTGTTGTATAGGCTGTACTTAGTTCAACCATTTTATCCTTTGGTTATTATATATCATCTCTTATTTTATCTATTTGTATCCTTTTACTTACTCTTACTGATAATTTAATTTCTACACTCTCCTCCAAATCTCTGTCCTATCTTTTCCTTTCAACTGCAGATCTCCTTTTAGTATTTCTTCTAGGGCTACCTCTTGTTGACAAACTCTGTTTCTGTTTATCTTTGAATATTTTAAACCCTCCCTCATTTTTGAAGGACAGTTTTGCTGGACAAAGAATTCATGGCTGGCAGTTTTTTTCAATCATTACCTTAAATATATTATACCACCGCCTTCTCACCTCCTTGGTTTCTGATGAGAAATTGACACATAATGTATTAATGTATTGCACTTGCCTGAAATGTGATGAATCACTTTTCTCTTTCTGTTTTCAGGATTCTCTTTTTATTTTTGGTTTTTGACATTCTGATTTGTGTGTCTCAGAATAAGTCTATTAGGATTTATTCTGTTTAGAGTATATTGCGTTTCTTGAACATGTATATTCTTGTTTTCCATAAGAGTTGGGAACTTTTGGGCCATTATTTCATCAGATATTCTTTATGCCTCTTTACCCTTCTCTTCTCCTTCTGGGACACCCATGATATGTATTTTTGAGCACTTCATGTTGTCATTCAATTCCCTGAAGTCCTGTTCTATTTTTTCCATTCTTTTCTCTACCTGTTTTTCTGTCTATATGATTTAGATTGTCCTGTCTTCTGGTTTGGTGATTCTTTCATCTGCTTGTTCAAATCTGCTGTTGTAGGCCTCTAGTCTATTTTATTAAATTCCAACATAAAAAACAATTTATTATAAAGAGAAGAAAGTTTTCTGATCAAAAATACAGAAATCTGTCCAACTTTGCCATAATCAATATGCATAAGCTGTATAAATTTATACCAGTTCATCATTTACCAAATAAAAGATGAATGACAAAGTTCACAAAATAGATGGTAGTTTGTGGCAAAGTCTTCTACCCAATTACACATAAGGAAAGTTATAAACCTGACCTCCACTTTCTAAAAATAAGAAATTTAGGCAGTCTTAGAAAATTACAAGCTAGTAAATATACAGAAAGCTGGCTGTTACTAACCCCATAATCGAGACAGTGTCTTTTTAATACCCTGTTGCCGTGGAAGATTCTGGTCATTTGATATTTAAAGGCCAAAAACACATTTCAGGGTCTGACCATTTCCCCAAGTCATGCTTACTGGTCTGTCTTATGTACATGTATATGTATTTAAGTACTAGGTCAAAGTCTTGTAATAAAATTTCCAATTCTACCATGTTTAAAACATCAAGTTTTCCTATTATGCTGCCAAAAAATTTAACAGTAACAATTTTCCTGTGGAGCAGTACAAATTTACTCTGCAAGATCTACTGCAAAGAAAGATTCTTTCAAATACACTTTTGTATTAAAGGGATTATTATAAAAATCAGGTATAATGTCTGGGAGAAACTGAAACCACCCTAGAAAATAAAGTGATCATTTACTTGGACTCACAGGCTATTAACCATTGAAAGCTACTGTCCAAATTATGGCACTGTTACTTAAAGAAATTTTACCATACTATATTGTGCCAGATCTTCACAGCTGTGACTTGGTTTACATTCCATAATCTGTCCCCAAGAGGAGCCCACCCAAAGCAAAATCAAATTTATCCATCTCTGATAAGATGATTCATCCATAACCTGATACAGTAATCACATTGTAGATTTTGGGAGGGCTTATTCTGCCCAAGAGAAGTTCCTCCTTACAACTGATTTGCATCTACTATTTGTACAATGGTGCTGTTTTGAGCGTTACCTCCTGCTGGTGAGACTTCATATAAAGTGCACAGATAGAGCTATCTTCTTCGGTTCTGTAGAATACTTCACACTCAGCCCAAAGTGTGAGTTCACTTGGAAGAAACCTGAACAGCTCCTGACTGCTTAGTCTAATCTGTTGTGCTGCCAGTCAGTGGATCCATTTTAAGGTAGATGTGAATACAGTGGTGACTTGATCTATTGCACAGCTTTTCTGAGAATGAGTGATGTTTATAATGTTCTGCCAGCAGCTCCTGCGAGCTCTGGCTGAAGGTCTGCAGCTGTCACTTGTTCGTGGTGCGGAAGAACTTGTAAATGAAGGGCACAGGGGTGTTGATCTCACCTACCATGTTGGCAGCCTGGGTGTAGACGGGATACATAGGGGTGGTGGTGGGTGGTGGCCCAGGGTTGCTGGGGCATGGCAGAGCCACCACTCAGGACTGCCTCACAAGGCAGAGAGCTGAGAGGAACAGAGGGCATGAGAAGCAGACAGCTGCTTTTATTCTCTTTTCTTTTTAGTCAAAAAGTTATTTTCAAGACAGGAGGCAGCAAGAGAAGAAAGAGGTGAGCAATAGTGGCCTGGTCACACCAATTGTGTCTCCCCAGCCACCTTCACCTACAACTCCTCAGCCTCCAAACTCCCAACAATTGTCTTTCCAGCTCTGAGGCACAAAGTGCCTCTAGTGTATTTTTTTTGTTTTTGTATGCTGTATGGCAGGGTCACACTTCATTATTTTTCCATGTGAGTATTCTGTTATTGCAGCAGCATTTGTTTACATTTTTGTTTGTTTGTTTGTTTTTGTTGGTTTCTTTGTTTGTTTGTTTGTTTGGGAAGTGCATGGGCTGGGAATCAAACCCGGGTCTCCTGCATGGCAGATGAGAATTCTACCACTGAACCACCCTTGTACCCCTGTTAGTATATTTTTAATCTCTTTTGTTGTACTTTTCATCCCCATAAATTGTAGTATGTTTCTTTTCATACTTTCAGAATCTTATGTATGTTCACACAGGATCTTCTTCAAATCCTTCATCTCCTTAGCCATATTTCCCTTCATCTCCTTGAACTGATTTAGGAGATTTGTTTGAACATCTTTGATTAGTTGTTCCAAATTCTGTGTGTCCTCCAAAGTTTTAATTTGTTCTTTTGACTGGCTATTTCTTCCTATTTCTTGGTGTGGTTTGTAATAATTTGCTGATGTCTAGGCATCTGATTATTTTAATGAAGTTACTCTGAAGGTCAATTTCTCTGTCTTGCCAAGGGTTTTATTGTTGATTGGCTTTGTGTTAATGCTCTTCTTTGACATTTGGTTCAATTTATACTAGACCTTTTGATTGCTAATATTTAACTGATCACATTTATTCAGCTCTTCTTTATTTGATAAATCTGCACTTTCCTGACCTGCCCAGGAGATGGCACTCTTTAGCCAACTGTTCACTGCAGCCCTAGGGAGACCCTGCCTCTTAAAACCTCCACCTGCTCCACTCCTGTCAGTAATGGGGTTGAAACAGTAGCCACAGTGCTCCCTTTCTGGGGCTGGCTGAGATAGTGGTTCAGAGCTAGGACCATGCAATTTAAATTCACTGATCAAAAGCATGATCAGTACTCGGTGTACCTATACCTGTTCTTGGGGAGGAGGGCTTCTATGTCTCTCTCTAGTTGCAGCAACCAGCCAAAGACTAGACCCAGGCAGCTCATTTTGTGAGTAGGGATGGGCACCCACAGCTGCTGAGGTTTTTTGTTACAGTTTTTTTACCATTGTTTCTCAGACTCTTGATCCTGTTCTTCCCTGCAAATGTTGTACAGTGTATACTGATGTTCAGATCAGTTGTTTCAGACAGTTTCTGCCTGTCCACTGAATGTTTGTGGAGGGGGAGTGACTTCTGGAGCTCCCTACTCTGCAGTCTTCCCCAGTTCCCTACGACCTACATTTTATTGCCTTCCTTCTCTTCTTTCCTCCTGCCTTCCCTCCTTCTTTCTTTCCTTCTCTCCTTGCTTCCTTTCTTCCCTCCAGACAAGAGATATTCACTTTTTAACTTGGGGAGAAATTGGAATAAGAGAGTACTCTAAACATCTACCATTTATTGAACATTGTGTTGCACTTTTTGCATACCTGATCACCCATGGGGTCAGCAGTATTTTAAGAAACCGTAGTTTAGAGAAGTTAAATCGTGAGGGAAGAGTTGGGTCTCATGATTCCAAGTCAGTGACTGTATCCACCACTTAAACATAAATAGAGGAGGAAAAAGTCAAAGATGGATGGATTATTGCCTGCATTAGGCCAAATGTATTTCCCTGAAAAGAGAGCAAGAAATATTGCACCTCAAGTCTATTGTAAGACTATTTGAAGTTTAAGTTTTCCTTAAGTTTTGCTTTCTAATGAGAGGGAAAAATGATAAAAGTGATTAGAGAGGACTACTCATGAAGGCAGCAGCTTATAGCTTTTTGCTTATAAACTTGAAAAATGTGTTTTCTGCAGGAATGTGCAGACTAGTAGTTGGCTAGGAGACTTCCTGTGGAGACAAAGTGGGAGACACTGCAGAATACAAATTGTTAAGAGGCATTCCCTTTTATGTTCTCACTAACATTTATACTGCATGACCTTGGGCATGCAATGGCAATTCTCCAGAGTGATAACTGAGTAGGAGCTAAACGTAAGAGGTGGGTAAAAAAAAACCTTGCATGCATACTAGAGTTATTACACCATTCAAGTTACCAGAGAAAGGTATATCTCAAAAAGAAAGGGATGTCTAGTATAATTTCCTTACTTGTTCCAACATTGGAACATGGCAAACATGGCTAAAGGTTTATTTTGTCAGAGGAAGCACAGTTTCTGCTATTTTTTTTTTTAAGTGAAGCGTACTCAAGTCATCTTTATGTTTGAATTTTATCACCTAAGCCCTAACTGAAAAATAAATGAACAGAAAACCAAAGCACATATTTCTCTACATTATATTGATTGAAGTTGTGTTAGATGCAGTTTTGAGTTAGGAAATGGATATATGTCTCCCTTTTAAGATCCATAATAAAGAGCATTTATCGGCATTTATCTTTATTCTTATCTACCCAGAGGGACCCATATGCTGTATCCAGTTGGGCCAGGTACAACTGAGAGGCCAAGAAAAGTTAACTGTGAACACATGTTGTATAATCTTGCTAAGGGAGCATATGTTAATTGTGCTGAGTCCAGGGCCCCAAATTGTACAAGCTCTTCCATTCTTTATTTATCTGTACTTCAGGTTCTTCTCTCTTTGGAGGTTGTGTTCTTTGAAAAATGGAAGGATAACAATTGTTTATAGGCCTTGAAACTTGAGCATGGTTATGTTGGAATGTAACCATGCATGCTGAAGCAGGGCCAATGCAAGTTTTGTTTTTCTCTATGTTTACTATAGTTTTCATTTAAATAAGTAATGTACTTTTATTGAAAATGAAAAAAATAAAAATTCTTTTTTATTTTATGCTACAAAGAGCATCTCACAAACACTGTATAACAGGAGGAGCATTGCAATAACATATGATGAGAAGATATAGAGTCAAGTTTTTTTCATTCAACAACTCTTTTTTTGGTAGCTAACTAGGCTCTAGGCTCACAGTGCACATTAAACAATCATTCGTGCCTGCCAACATGGAGCTTACCATCTGGGGAGATGGGGAGACTGAAAATGAAGAAATATATACATAATAACAAATGGTGGTAAGGGAGAGTCAAGTTTTATAAGGCTAGCCATCTGACAGGTCATGTGGCCTCTGACTGTTTTAACTACCCACAGTGAAAATACTGAATAGAACCTGTATATGTTGCCAGAGTCCAAAGTAGTACATGAAACTGACAGCACTTAATTAGTTAGGGCTTCTGAAGTTGCAGTGATTCTGCAATGAAGTAGATTTTCTTGAAATATAGAACTTGCTGCTAAAAAAAGGAGAAATAAAAAAAAAATACCAAAATTTAAAAAACTTCCCAAAGAGGTACTCTCCTTAAAATTGCTGGTGCTATTGGTTTGCTAGACTGTGAGGCATTACTTCTGCTCAGGATGGAATACAAAAGTCTAGACCCCAAGGAAAAATTGGTAGCATCCTTTAGAGTCTTTTGAAGCCCCTGCAGCTAAAATTGGATCTTGCAAAAACTGAAACGAAACAAACCACAACAAAAGAAAGGCAAACCAATTCCCCACCTTGAAGGAAGAAAAAATTAAGAAAATCATGCACCCCATCTACTCAGTTCCTTATAGTAATGATTACTCAACTATAAGCCAGCACTGAACGACAGTCAAAATGGAAGCCAGATGCAATAGTACTGAGGTAGAAAGGCTGAATTCCAGAGCCCTGATTTTCTCTGTCTTAATTAGTATTTCTCATTTTTCCTGAGACTACATTAAAACTAGATGTCTGCTAGATCCTAATAAATCCCCACTAACCAAATTTATGCCACGTCCCAGTAAATAATTACCTGATTGAATAGGAAATTTCAGATACAGAGGTCTGTCATATTCCACTTTTCCTCTCCTTCACATTTTTAGGCTTATATCCAGTGCTTGGAACACAACTGTATACAGCTGGGTTGTTGGTTTACTAGCAAGAAGATTGGCTTTTTTTCTAATATGGACTCTGTTTCAGTTTGCCAAATATGATAGAATGCAATATACCAGAAATGGGTCAGCTTTTACAATAGGAATTTATTAGTTCACAAATTTATGGTTGTAAGACTGTAAAAATGCCAAAATTTAGGGCATCACTTGGACAATAACTTCTCTAAAGAAAGGCTGCAAGCATCGGGGATGCGTTTGTCAGATGGGAAGGAACATGGCCTACATGTTCCGGTCCTTCTCTCTTGGGTTCAGTTTCTGGCTTCGGTGGCTTTCCCTCTTAGCTTCTGTGGGTCCTCTCTTAACTCTTCCATAGCTTCCCCCCCCCCTCAGCTCTCTCTGGGTGTTTCTCTCTCTGAGCTCTCTGGGCCGTTTCTGAAGTCTTTTATCCTCATAAAGGACTCCAGCAAAGGATAAAGACCCACCTTGACTTGGGTGGGTCATATCTCAATTGAAACAATCTAATAAAAAGTCCTGCCTATAATAGGTCTGCACCCATAGGAATGGATTAAAAGAACATGTCCTTTTCTGGGGCACATACACCTTTAAACCAGCCCACGCTCCAAAATGTAGAACTGAGTCACCAAATCACAGGTTCAAAGCCCCCTTTTCCTCACGTGAAGCAACTCAGTAAGATGGTGGTACAGTAAAACATTTTCTTGCATATCGTGGTGCTAATGGACTAGTCTCCAAAGGAAGGCGTGGAAGGACAGCAGGTTGTTGTTTTGGGTTCCTTCCTTTTTAGCAAGAGATTCTGCCCAGCTTTATTTTTTCATTCTGACCAAGAAACACAGCTATCCTGAAAATTTGGTCCACTGAAGCCAGCCATTTGTGTGATCATCAGAAATATGGTGGAGAGGATAAACTTCATACAAAAAAGCCAAACAGCAGTTCAGAGGGAAGCAGAATCTGGTTCAGCTTCATTCCTCTTTTCTTGTCACAGCCTCTGTTGTCTTTTGAAGCTCCCATCAGAAGATTCATACTTGGACAAAGACCACACATCCTCCATTAAGAGCTCCCCATTTTTATGGGCCATGCAGGCCAGAGGAGAAGCCAATTAAAAGTCATATAGGAGAAGAGCCCAGCATTATCCACTGGGTACTGGTTTTGGAAGTGGTCTAGATGGGCTTCAGACCACTTAAGTGGTAATGGTACTTTCCTTTGGGATGTCCTTCATCCAGGAATCTGAGCTGAGAATGCATGGAGACATCCAGGGAAAGACCATAAACTAGGGCTGCTGTTTCCAAGGTATCCTGGTATTCCAACAGATGAGTTTTCTTGTACTTGAATTCCTCATGTTCTCTATGCTATTTTGAGGTGCTGGTTCTCTCCCTCATATTTCTATATGCAGGACTGGGAATGATATATTCTTTTCCTTTGTCAATATCCTTTATCTTCTCCAAGTAAAGGTACAAGTGCTCACAGACTGTTGGTTTCACTTCAGAATTTCTGTGCCCGAGCTCCCACAGGATTGCATCGGCCACTCAACCATGCTCTGGAAGATCATCCCTGGAGCAAAACAAGCTTTTATAGCTTTGGCCACCACGTAGTGTACTTTTCTTTAAATGTTTTTTATTGTGAAATATAACATATATACAAAGAAAAGAAAGTAATTTTTAAAGCACACTTCAACAAGTAGTTACAGAACAGATTCCAAAGTATGTTATCGGTTACCATTCTATTTCAGATTTTTTCTTCTAGCTTCTCTAAAACACTCAAAGCTAGAAGAAATATCAATATACTGATTCAGTGTCATACTCATTTGTTAAATCCTATATTCTCTGTTATAACTCCTCTTTCATAACTCCTCCTTTGTCTTTGATCCTTCTCCCAATCTATAGAGATCTTTAGGCAAAGCCCCTTCTGACTTTTTCGTGTTGAGAAGGGATGTCCACACTAAAGAATAAAGAGTTGTAATTAGTTGATGATCTTGGAGAGGCTGATCCCTCTGGGTTTCAGGATTTATCTGGCCTAGGAGCCCTCTGGAAATTATAGCTTCCAGGAAAGTAAACTTAGTGCATGAAACTTTTATAGAGTCTCAGTTTGAGCCCTAGATATTTTTAAGGGTTAATATGAGTAATGTTGTTTGGGGTTTAACAAATCATAGCAATTAGTTTTCACTTATGAAACTTATTTCTGTAGTGGAGATGCTAAGACTACCTATAATGAGACATAAGAGTTGCTTCCTGGAAACCTCTGTTGTTGCTCAGATGTAGCCTATCTCTCTAAGCCCAACTCTGTAAGGAAAGTCATTACTCTCACCCCTATGTGGGACATAACATCCAAGGGTGAAAGTCTTCCTGACAACATGGGGCGTGACTTCGGGGATGAGTCTGGCCCTGGCACTGTGAGGTCAACAGGGCCTTCCTGACCAAAACAGTGAAAAAAAGTGTCATAAACTAAGGCATCAGTGGCTGAGAGAGATCAAATAGAGTCAAGAGGCTATTCTGGATGTTACTCTTCATGCTTCAGTTAGATAGTGCTAATTGCCATGTTTTGCTACTGTAGTTTTTTTAAAAAGTAGAAAAAGTATTCAGCCTGCAGCTTTAGGGTTAGAACCTCTACCTCAGTGTTGTTGTAAGATTATAAGGGCAAACAGGATAAAATATAAGGGAAGTATTTTAACTGTAAAGCAAAGAGTGTTATTCTGGGAAGATTGCTTCTTTTTCCCAATTCCAGTGCCCTTTTCTCATGAGCCAATAGGCTGCTGGAGTTACGGGGAAGCCAGCTGTAAATAAGAAGCTCAGAAGGCCAAAAGGGAATTGACTGGGTGGATAGAGTCCTCCCTGACTCTAAAACTATGAAAGGGAAATAAAGCAGGCTAGGTTCAGGCAAAAGCTTCCTCTTGGTACCTTTGCAGAGGCCCATGAGGGATAGAGACCACTTAGCTTTCCATTGTTTAAAGGTCTTAGGGTGCTCTAGTAATCAAAGCTTAGATTCCATGATACAACAAAGAAAAAATAAGGTTGAAAGTGTCCAGAAGCTATAGAGATGTTTATCATTTAGAGCAAAGCAGAACAGGCATCCAGTGAAATAGAGGAGGAGGAGCTGGATAACTTGAAAAAAGACAGTGAATACTAAAGGCAACATAGGTGTATATTTTCTGCAGTTAAAAACCACTCCTGTATGAAAATTTTTTTTTATTTAATTAAAGGAGAAGATGGTCAGAGATTAGATGGAATTTGTGGACCAGGAAATCAATTACCTTGACCATCTAAATACATATACAATTAAAAAAGCAAATTTATCTGAGATGAAAGACAGGAGTTGGAATGAAAAGGTTTACTGTGGTCAAGGAAATGTTGATGAGAAAGCATATATACTTATGTATACCCTGGAAAATTCCTGCACATCAAGGATTAAAAAAAAAAATCTTACAGCCTTCCTGCCAGAAAGAACAAGTTACATATAATGGGAAAGAGTTCAGAACTCTTATTTCTCATCTGTAGTATTGGAAACTAGAAGACAGTAGTATAATTTCTAGACACAATGCAAAGAAAAGGGTTTCAATCTGAAAATCTTTTACCCAGCAAAACTGTAATTCACCTGGAAGACCCAATAATTCAATTAATATTTTATAAGAACTCAGGGAGCAAAACTCTAAGGAGAGTACAATAGATCAGAAGAGACCCTAAGCAAAGAAGTGAAGAAGAAATGGAAAATCAAGCTAGGGAAATTGGAAATGAAAATTGTGTTGAATAATGACTCTTGGAATAGATGAATGCCTGTTTGTGTGTTTACTTACTTGTAAATGGATAATGATGGACTGAGAATATGTAATATGTACACTAAATAAAACCTCATTAAAGAGAGTGAACAAACTGGAATGGAATTCAATTAATGGTTAAGAACTAAAATTACTAAATAATCTTAATTATTTATTAGTTATTAGTTAATTAGTAGTTATTCTAATTTCTTCTTCAACTTTGGAAGTAAGAGGTAAGGAAAGGAGGAATGCAGACATGCTAAAGGTGTAATCCTATGGAGAAGTGGAAACAAATGGGAAATAGAGCATTTTATTGAGAGGAAGAGTTTTTATTTTGGATTTAATTGAAATCTAGATAGGATTTCAATTAGAGAAGTAGGTTTCTGGTAATGAACAAAGGAAAAGAGAAGGTAACTGTTAAAGGATAGGAGCAACTGTATTGGTAGAACTTTCAAATAAAATAGGAAAAGAAAAAATGGATTGCAATATGATCAAATTAGAAAAATAAGACGAGAAGAGAAAGAAATGAATGATGAAAGTGAAGTAAAGGAATAAAATCAAGTATGTCTGTGATTACATGAAGCATGAAACCTAAATTTTATGCTTAAAAGTGTCTTACTTTTTTGACTGCTATTGATAAAAAAAATTTAAAATGATTTAAAAATGAAAAGACAGAACCTTTCTATGCAAAGGAAAAATACAAAGAAAAAAGAAAGTGTAAAAACAATAGGAATCTCAGCTAAGGTAGAATTTTAGATTAAAAACACAAAATTATTCATGGAAAGGAAATAGATGAAGATGTAGTTTATGAAAGACATATACTATATAGAACTGGTATGTTCTTAACCCAATAGCTGAAAGCACAAAACAAAACTGTTAGAAATATAAGAACTTGATAAATATACATTTTTATGGGTTATTTCAATAAACTTCTTTGTGAATAGTTTATATCTTGTAGGCAAAATAAGTAAAAGCATAAAAGGAATAAATATTGAAATTAATAGTATTTTTACATTTTTTCCAAAATAGTATAATTCCATATACAAAGTCACAAAACATTTAGAAAAATTTATCATCTGCTTGGCCATAAAGAAACTTTGCATTTACAAGTGTGTAGAATTTTCAGACTACCTATTCTGATCAAAATGTAATTTTGATTCTAAGGATCAAAATTCCTTAGAAATTGAATGAAATAATTATTAGAAATTAGAATGAAATGATATGAAGGTAACCTTGAAATGGTAAATTTGTAGCAGTTAAGAAATGAATTCCTAGAGAACCACTAAATGAAAGTGAAATTCAAAAGAAAATTGCAAATTATTTGGAAAGCAAAAATATGACACCGCCAAAACTGTATTCAGAGGAAATGTGTGATCTTAAATGTCTTTAACATTAAAAAAGAAAGATGAAAATTAAAGCAATTTAAATTATTGCCAATGTTTTAAAAATCAGAAAAAAAAAATAAATTATAGAGCTGTACTAGGGGATTAATAAGAATAATAATAGAGCTGTAGGATAAAAACAAAATACAGGGAAGGGTTACTAAATCAAAATACTGATTTTTTAAAAGAAAAAAAAAACTAATAAAGCCACTTAGGATTCTACAGAAAAAGGCAAGAAATCAAAATTATAAAAATATGGAATGTAAAAGAACATGCATAGAGCAATTGGAAAAATCATGAGTGGATTATATATAGGATTTTAGTAACAATTTTGAAAATCTAGAGAAAAATGATACTTCCCTAGCAAGTTATAAATTACCCAAACCCCCCCAAAAGTGGATAATTTGAGTTCACCACTTACTCTTTAAAGGAATATAAGTGTAACCAAAGATGATAGAATGTGCTAGATCTAGCCCTGGAAAAGACACCAATCTTGACTGATTTCAAAGATAAATTGTATCCAAGTTTGAAAAATAAATCATTCAAATTTATTTAAGCTAATTAACACCGGGAATAGTATGATATGGAAAATGCCCTGTTCTTATTTATGAAGATAGCATAAAATTAATAGCAAGACCTGATAAGGAAACTGTAGTCCAAACAAAGAAAATTATGCCATACTCACAAACAAAAAGGCATAATTTAAAATAAAACATCAACAAATAGAATCTATCAATTAAACAGAAGACTAGAATACCATAGCCATATAGGGTTAACACAAGAAAATAAGTTTTCCAATTTTAGGAACTTTTTTTAACATAATCCTATTAAGTATATAATTATTAGTTGCAGAAAAAGATCCAGTGGCCATTCCTATTACAATTATGTCAGAGTATTAGAAGGAAAATAAATAGAATGAAAATCTGTTTACCAAAAAGCAATGGCAAATATAATCCCAGAGGTTGAAACACAATTAAACAGAACACAAAAATAATTAAAATCAGGATTAGACAGTTGGAGACTGTTCTAGTTTGCCAGCTGCTGGAATGCAACACACCAGAAACAGATTGGCTTTTAATAAAAGGGGATTTATTTTGTTGGTTCTTCAGAGGAAAGGCAGCTAACTTTCCACTGAGGTTCTTTCTTACGTGGAAGGCACAGGATGGTCTCTGCTGGTCTTCTCTCCAGGCCCTTGGGTTCCAACAACTTTCCCCGGGGTAACTTCTTTCTGCATCTCCAAAGGCCTGGGCTGAGCTGCTAGTGC
>PVIY010056736.1:0-13164 GCA_004026745.1 Myrmecophaga tridactyla
GTCCTAATCTCTGCCAAATCCACTCGAAGATTGCACACAGATAATGCAAGAGCAACAACTGAAAAAAAGAAGAAAAGCTCCACGTTGAGAGCTGAGCGGCTCTTTACTCTGTGTGTTTTGGGAACAGGCTTTCCCAGTTACGGTGTCACAATTCTGGGGCCTTGTAAACTTGGAGTAATGTGGCGCCGAGAGCCTGTTTCAGGATTTTACATTTGGCCTCTTCCCCTAGGGAGCTGCTAAATGGTTGATATTTTCCTCAACCTCTTCTCCTAGGCAGCGCCGGCCTTGCCAGGCTTCATCTCCCATGCACATGGCTTGGAACCCCTTCTCTGAGCACCCCTGTGACAGGCAAACCTTTACTACTGACATGTCGTTCCTAAATGCATTCCCCTTCTTCCATATGCTTTATCTGAAAGCAAGCTCCACCTCAGCCCCAACAGGTCATGTGAGAAAGACGAAAGGTATCTAACATTTACTGAGGCACAAGCTGATATTCCTTTATGTCCGCTGTTTTTAAAAAGTACCAAAGTTGCATCAGACGGCCCAATTCCAACCCAGAAGGCTCTGCCTGGGTGACATAAGACTCGGTTCCTCTTGTGTTGTAATTACTGCCGTCTCGTACAAGCATAGTGAGTGTTCATTGAAATAAAGTGTAGGAAGCACTCAGCAAGGTGACTGGCATGCAGTAAAACCACCATAATAATAAAAAGGAGCACTGATTGAGCATGGAATGCTTTTTAGAGAAAAGGAGACTCGCCATGCCACTCACTAGCTCTGCGACCTGGGCCGAGCCCTTTACCTCTCGGAGCCCTTGCTGCCTCATCTGTCAGGTGAATCTAATAACCCTGGGCTACTTACTCACAGATGACAGTGAGTGAAAGTCAAATGAGAATACCAATGTGAAGCTACACTGTAATTTATAAACCTCTACACAAAAAGACATGTGTAAGTCACCACACCCTCCTAGCTTGCTTTGGTGAATTAGAAATATTTAGGGGCTACCGAATAGAAAGTGTTGAGTAGTGCTGGTATAGAATAACTCAAATTCAATAGTAATACCTTAAGCCAACTCCTATATAAAAACTTGTAAATGAAGCCAAATGAAAACATGGATTAAAAAAACTAAAGTCAGGAAAATGATTGATAAACACAAAGAGAAAATCAAAAGAGAGATAGAAATTATGTAAAGAAAGACATCAGAGCTGAAAACCACAATAATGGAAATTTAAAATCCGCTGCAGGAGTTCAACAGAAATTGAAGGTGATGGAATAAGGAGTCAGAGAACTTGAAGATAAGATGATTAAAATCATTCATTCTGATAAGCAGAAGGAAGAAAGAATGAAGAAAACTGACCAGACTCTGAGGAAACTAAAACATCATCCAGTACACCAATACATATGCATTGTGGGTTTCCCAGAAGGAGAAGAAAGAGAGAAAGGAGCAGAGAGAATATTCAAAGAAATAATGGCTGAAAATTTCCTAAACTTAATGACAGACACACGCAAGGTGCTCAGTGAGCTCTGATCAGGATGAACTATGCATGTTATAATCAAACTGTTGAATGCCAAAGATGAAGAGAAAGCTCTGAAAACCACAAGAAAGAAGCACGTCATGTACAAGGGAGCCTCAATAAGTTTAAGTGCCAGTTTCTCATTGGAATCCATGGAGGCGAGAGCACAGGGGGTTGACAATTTGAAGTGCTAAAAGCAAAAAAAAAAAAATTGCCAACCGAGAATTCTATATTCAGCAAAACTGTCTTTGAAGAAATGAGGGAAAAATTAAGACAATCCAAGATAAACAAAAGCTGAGTGACTCTGTCACCACTAGGCCAGCCCTTTGAGAGATGATAAAGGTGGTTGTGCAGATGAAAAGAAAGGATAATAGATCATGGATCATAGCCACATGAAGAAATAAAGACCTCCAGGGAGGGTAGCCACATGGATCAATATAGACACAGCACTATTGTATCTTTGGTTTGTAACTCTACTTTTCACTTCCTACAGGATCCAAAAGGCAAATGCATGAAAAGTAATGATAAATTCATGGTTTGGGATTCATAATGTCTGAACATAATTTGTGGCAAAAACTCGATAAAAGTAGAGGGACAGAAGAGACTAGGAACAAAGGCTGCGGAAGTGTTAAATTGGTATCAAAGCAAATGAGGCTATAGATTAAGAAGGTTAAATTTAAGTTCCGTGGTAACCACAAAGAAAATATCAGAGAATATGCAAACTCGAAGAGACAGAAATTAGAGTACAGGTTGCCGGGAGAGGGCAAGAGGAATGGGGAGTTTGTGCGTGATGGGTTTAAGGTTTCTGTTTGGACGCACAGAAAAGTTTCATAATGAAAGGCAGTGAGGGTACTGTGTGATTGCAAAGGTGATTACATTCCACTGAGTGGGATATTTAGAAGTGAGCAAATGGGAAGGTTATGATAGATAGATAGATAGATAGATAGATAGATAGATAGATAGATAGATAGATAGATAGATAGATAGATAGATAGATAGATATAGATAGATAGATATACATACATACATATATTTGTATATGTGTTCCCACAATTTAAAATAAAGAGCAACTAAAGAGACAATGATAATTAATGCAATACATGATCCTGGCTGAGATTTAGCAAAGAAGGAGAAAAGACTCCAAGGGACATTGTTTGGACATATGAAAAACCTGAAACACAGAATAAGCTTTATATCAATGTTCAATTTCTTGAACTTGGTAATAGCACTTAAGTTGGTATGTAAAGTGAATGTCTTTGTTCTTAGGAAATGTACATGGCAGCAATTAAGTGTTGAAGAAGTATGACGGATACAACATACACTCAAGTGTTCAGAAGATGGATAGATAGTATGATACAGCAAATATGGCACAATGTTAAAATTGGTGCGTCTGGGTATCTGGAGTGGGGAGGGAAGGGTATTTTGGAGTTCTCTGTGGGGAATTTGTATTATTTTTGTAACTGTCATGGAAGAATGAAAGTATTTCGAAATAAAAAGTTTTTTTTTAACAAAAGTATCTTTTGGTGATATCCAGGTTTTTACAGGGTCAGCTTTTTAGTCATTTGCTCTGTCAGGCGTTCAACCCTCAAATTCCAAACTACAGAAAAGAGCATGTTAAAATACTATGTGGCTTTAAGCAATTTCAATAGGTATTAAAAGTCATTTTCTTGAGCTTCCAAAAGTATTCATACTTGAGTTTTCCTGTAAGTATACAGAAGAAAGATGTGGCATTCTACACCTATTGTCAAGAATACTAAATAATGAATCTATTTCTGTTCTCATTCCTTATCTTAAAGCTGTGACTCATGTTGAAAACTGTGACAGTAAATTTTGCTTTGTAGCCTATGATGTGTCAGATTTGTTAGGGTTATGGTGTCGTGTTGCCTGGCCAAGCAATCAGTGGGTATTCATTGCAAAGGTATTCTGTAGATGGATCTGCATCTATAACCAACTGATTGTATCTACAATCAACAAAGAAGATTGCCTTCAGCAATGTGAGGAGATGCCACATCCACACAGCTGGAGGTCTTAAAAGCCAGAACTGAGGGTTTCAGAAGTCAGAAAGAATTTCTGTCTCTGCTTCAGTCAACCCAGCTTCTCCTGGGGAATTTAACTTCGTTTTCACCAGAGTTTCAAGCTTGCAGGGCCTGCCATGTAGAGTTTAGACCTGTCAGATTTCAGGATCACCTTAATCTGAGTTTCCAGGATATAGCCTGACCTACTTAATTCAGACGTGCCAGTCCCCATGGGCACATGAGCCAATCCTTATAACAAATTGCATTTACAAAAAGGTATGTATACATGTGTGCATATTTTAAAAGCCTCTAAATAAAAACAAATCATGGCACAAACTATCAGCATTTTCAAAAAAACACTGGCAAAAAAAAAAAACAGTGCTTATACCAATTATAGGACATCGTACATACTTTATTCAACTCCTTTTCTGAGGGTAGGACATGAGCAAATGCAAGTTCTCCATCACTCTTGATCAGCGACACCACAGGCTCAGCACACCATAATACCTCCCCAAACCCCGCCAGCTTACCCTAGAGTGTCGTTACAGAATCACACAGCCTTCCCAATGCCTTCAGAGTGCATACATTTCACACACAGATAACAAGAATATATAGTGGAAGCTGTTAAATCATAAGATATTGCATCTTTTTAAAATGATTAAATGAAAATTACAGAGGAAGAAGGAATGCCATTATGAAAACTGGGCGTATGGGAGGCCAGAGGAGGCAGGAGCTAAGCTATCAGGTGGAATTCAAATAGGTAGTCAGGTTTCCAGATATGGAAAGGAAAGAAGTTTCCATTGGACTCCATTCAACAGGACGTGGCCCGAAAGACGGCGCCTCCTGCTCATGTAAAGAGGCCTTACGTAAGGTGAACAAATGCTCCTCTCTTACGGGAATGTCTTACTCGGTTTCACAAACTGTCAGGAGCCTCGGGGAGAGGCCGGGGTGAAGGGTTACCCGGTGCTCGGCTGCAGGCCCGCGTTACACGGCTCTCACTGGTAAGTGTGACCTGCCCCTGCCCCGTGGCACACACAGCCACCGGCCGTCAGGCTCCTCCTGTCCCCCCGCCCTCGGAGGCGCAGCCAGGACGAGGCCCGGGAGGTGCACATGGCTGCAGCTTCTTCTCACGCCTCCCTCCAGCCTGCTTGGAGCATGAATAGCAGCTCCCCTCTGCAGCCGCGCACCTGGGAGAGGCCCACGGACAGGCGCCGACATTGTCCCGCAGAGGCCTGAGCAGGGACCCCAAGACGGGTGCTGTCACCATCCGCAGAGGCCACCTGTGCAGGGGCCCCAGGGCAGGCCTTACCGCTGTCCCCAGGCGGGACCCTCGTTGGCAGGAAACCATCTAGGCCACGGACTACTCCTCTATCCAGTTCCATGGCTCTTTACAAGTTTTCACGGGGGAAGGTCCAGCTGGCGAGGAGATGGAAATGGTGAGAAAAAGGAGGGCAAAGGCCTTCGCAGTCCCTGCCGGTGATCTTTTTCATCACCCCTGCAGGGGCGCTCCTTCTGGCTGACCCCTGCTCTGCCCGGTGAGCCCAGAGTCTCCCTCCAGCTGGAGGGGGCGCGACAAGGGGCGAGCTCGTGTTTGCCACGGCGTGAAGGTCAGGAGAACAGGCTCGACTGTGCCGGCCACGCTGCCGCGGTGACTTCCCGGCGGACGGGTCGGGGTCGCGGACGGCGGGTGGCGGGGCTGTCACCGCGCGCTGTCACCGCGCGCCCCCTGCCGCCCTCGCGCCCGAGACGGCCGGCCCCCGAGCCTGCCGCGCGGCCACCTCCGCAGGGCCCCAGCACCACCTCTTCGCGTCGCAGGGCGCAGGGCCTCCCGGGGAGAGTGACCCCGCCACGGCCACCGGGCTGCGTCCCCTCTTCCCCCCACCCCAGGCCGCACGGCCACCGGGCCCGTCCTCCAAGCACAGGCCCGCGCAGGTGGGCCCTTCGGGTCCGGGCCTCCGGGTGCGTGCACCTCCTCTTCCAGGCGCCCCCACGTGCTGTTTTCCAGCCACACCCAGTGCGCTGGGTGAAGGGGTTTGCACTAGCAGCTCACGGTGCTCTGGCTGCCCTGCAGAGACGGAGAGAGCCAGCCTGTGTGTGTCCCTGCGTGCGTGTCTCAGCGTGCATGTGTCCCTGCGTGCGTGTCCCAGCTTGCGTGTGTCCCTGTGTGCATGTCCCTGTATGCGTGTGTCCCTGTGTGTGTGTTCCTGTGTGCGTGTCCCTGCGTGTGTGTCCCTGCGTGTGTCCCTGTGTGCGTGTCCCTGTGTGCGTGTGTCCCTGTGTGTGTGGCCCTGTGTGCATGTGTCCCTGTGTGCGTGTCTCTGTGTGCGTGTGTCCCTGTATGCGTGTCTCTGTGTGCGTGTGTCACTGTGTGTGTATCCCTGTGCATGTCCCTGTGTGCATGTGTCCCTGTGTGCGTGTGTGAGCTCCCACATGAAGCTCCTATGGAAGTACCTATGATGTTTACGAGTGCAGGCCTTGGGGTCCAACAGGCCAGGGTCAGAAATCCAGCTTTGTTTTCTGTAGGCTGCATGGCGGGGTCACATTTCATTCTTTTTTCCATGTGAGTGTCCCATTATTGCAGCAGCATTTGTTGAATTTTGTTTGTTTGTGTTGGTTTGTGTGTGTGTTTGTTGGGGAAATGCATGGGAATGGAACCGGGTCTCCTGCATGGCAGGCGAGAATTTGACCACCGAACCACCCCTGCACCCCAGCAACCCAGCTTTATAGCTGGCTCCTCTGAGATACTGGGAAGATTTCTTAGTTTTTTAAGCCTCAGTTTCCTTATTGGTAAAACAGGAATAATGATAATACCTACCTCAAAAAAAGTTGTTATAAATATTAAGGATAATTTTGTATAATATAGAGTTATTACTTTAGAAACACTAGCTACTATTAGCATTATTTTTTCAAACTTTCGATGTGAAAACATCATCATCGTCATTAATTTAATATATTCTGTTATATGACCTAAGAACTCAGTCCTTAGGAGGCGGCCCCAAGGACATGGCCACTTATTTGCACAAGGAGAACTTTATAACAATGCTCATTGAAATAGTGTCTATAAGAGTAAAAATCTGGATGCAGCATAAATGTCCATCAATTTGAAAATAAGCAAATAAATTACAGAATAGTCATGCAATGGAATACCAAACCCCGGTGAAAATAGATGGGTTAAAGCCGTAATTATTCACATGCACAGCTGTAAGCATACATGGCGTCTGGAGGAAGAAGGAAGATGGGGAGAGACTCGGGGTGATACAGAAATGGTTTCAATTGTATTTGTAATACTTAATTTTTTTAAACATGATGCTGGTCTGCAAATGTTTACTGTATTATTAACTATGCTTTTCTACATAGCTAACGATGTCATAGTGTTTTATAAAGTAACTCTGAGCACTCTCTGCAGTTTTACTGTCACCTCCATCGTTTAGGGCGGGAGGGAAGAGGTGATGTGGCCCCCGGGGCCCCACCCCACCCTGCCTCCCTCACTGCCAAGGCCACTCCTGAGCCAGCAGGAAGACTGGCGGCCCCTGCGACCCCTACCCTTGAACTTCACCGCGACCTGCTTAGAAGGTCCCCAGGCAGGCTGCCCTGGAAGTTCCATCCCAAATCTTCCCAGCTGCTCAGGACCGTGCCATGCGTCGTCGAGAGTGGCTTGAGCTCCAGAGTTCTATGCCATGACCAGGGCAGGCACAGCAAATACATAAAGCAGAAGCCGGTACTGCTCTGCAGAGTTTTAACTTGCAAACCAAGTCAACGAAATAGAAACCCTGCCTAATTGCAGTCATTAGTCATATACTGGGTATGCTGATTCTGATAACCCTTACTAAATGAAGGAAGAACAGATTGAGCTTTTATTCCTTAAAAGAGCAAAACAAGACAATGGCTTGTAAGCAGAAAGCACTCAGAGAGACCTGGGGTGAAGCCAGCCTGTTGGACTTTGGCAGAGCACTTCACCTGTGGGCCTCGCTGTCCTTCTCTGTGGAGCAGGGGCAGTGGTCGCCACGCAGCAGATTTGACAGAGCCGTGTGAGATGACACCTGCAGAGCACCGTGCCCAGTGCTGCCACGTGGCATACGCTCCTTGCACACATCAGTCTCTCCCTTCTCCCTCTGACAGCTCAGCTATCGAAGATAAACAAGAAATTAAAAAACAAATCCCACCGGGGTCACTGCAGCGCTTCCTGGGGATCCCCTCAAAGTCTTTGCTTTCAAGGCAGGACATAATGTGAAGGAATCAGAAGGGAAAAGGCTCACAAGAAATAGCTAACATTCTTTGGCTTCAGCTTTCTGAGCCTTCTCAAAGGACAGGCTACCAGCGAACTTACAGGATTGAGGCAGAATCAAGAGAGAAAGAAGCCTTAAAAATTGCAAGATGAGAAATAAGAAGAAAATATTAAAATAAAGATATTTAATCAGAAAAAAAGAGATGGCAAATGTGGTTTATGTGGGTAGGTTAATGAAAAAAAAAATCCAAAATAATTGTGTCTAAGAAAAACATTCCGCCAAGATTAGGATAAGCAATAAAAAGTATTAATGAGAAAAAAAAATAACTAAAACTCTCAGAAGTTTTAGAAAAGAAAAAATGATAGTAAAGAATCAGAAAGAAAGACAGGTACTATGAAGGAGAAACAACAAACTTTTTTTTGCCAATACCTGTCCTAGTAGTAAGACCGCTGATTCCAAACCGGGTCACGGATTCCCCCAGGTTCTCCAGGAACCACTGGTCCGGAAGCTCTCAGAAGCTTTATCAATGGTACTTAACCTTATGTCCTCAAGGAAAACCTGGAGCACTTGTGAAACGACAGATTCCTGCTCAGTACCCCTGGCGTGAACTGATAGTCCGCATTTCTAAAAAGGCCCCAAGTGGTACTGACACCGCCAGGCTGTGGAACACATTTTGTGCAGCCGTTTTAGGAGAGACCTCCTCATGATGGCCGGCCCGCCTGTCCCGTCATGTAAAAAAACAAAAGTGCCTGCTCCAAGCCAGCGACTCCTTCCCCTTCCACAGTTCTTTCATCATTAGCTGCAAGCTGATTTTATAGAATGCACAAAATAGTTTTTTTAAATGCATTTGAATCTTTAAAGCAATCAACCACAAATGAGAAGAAATAAGAAAGAAAACAGGTGGAGATTACCGAGCATGGAGCAACTGGTGAAACAAAGATCCAGCAGGAAGCTGGCTGCGGGGCCCTCTGTTTCTGCATCTTGAATGGGCACTGTTATCTCTATTTTTCAGGAGCATAGAGAACCAGGTGAAAGATGCTGAGTTCCTCAGTTGGCGAACCGAGTGAATTTTAAAACACTTAAAATCTGTTCCATGAAATATGCTATAGGCAAACACTTTGATCACATTGTGAAAGAGATGGGACTGTAGGAAAGCGAAACTGCACTCGCCTCCTGAGTGAAAGCGGGACTGCTAGCCTCCCTCCAGACGTCCAGGGCAGTGAGCGCTAGGACAAAAGCGCGCGCCTCGGGAGCGCATGTCACTGCCGGCTGCAGTGGTGTGCCGTACAGTAAGCCCTTCGCTCACTGAGACACCGACTGCCTCAAAGGACTCTGCTTACGTTTTCTTTTCAGTTGCCATGGAATTTAAAACCAAAATCTAAATCTTTGTAATTACATTACAAAATCTAATGTAATTCAGCATGTCGAAGGTATTATTTCATTCATTCATGCATTCATTCAACCAATGTTTAGTAACATCTAATAGTTCCAGGAATGGTATTTCTACTATAGCATGTATCTAAGAGGAGATATTTATTTTACCCAGAAAACATTCTTTTTCAAGTAAGTTGATTTTTTTTTAATTTTGATTTTAACTTTTATTGGGAAATAAATTCATATTTACAAAAAAAGCAGAATAGTATAAAGAACAACCTTGTACCCTTTACCCAGATTCACCTACTGTCAACATTTTGCCCGACTTGTTTTATCCTTTTGAACCACTTGAGAGTAAGCTGCCTATATCGAAGCCCTTTACCTGAGATGCTCCAGTGTGTACCTCCTAAGAACAAGGGTATTCTTTCCTGTAGCCACAGTGCAGCAAATTTAAAACTGCCACAATACTTCTATCTGTCCTACAATCTGTATTCCAAATTTGTCATTTCACCCAATAATGTCATTTTTTTTTCCCTCCAGAACTGAATCTAGTCCAGGGGCAGGTATTTCATTTAGTTGTCCTGTTTCTTTAATTCTAAAATTTCTGAAGCCTTTCTTTGTCTTTCATGATACTGGCATTTTTAAGAAATGCATGCCCCCCTTTTTTTCTTTTAAATGGAACGTTCCTCATTTAGGGTTGTCTGAAGTTTCCTCATGATTAAATT
Source organism: Myrmecophaga tridactyla (assembly GCA_004026745.1). Lineage (NCBI taxonomy): Eukaryota > Metazoa > Chordata > Mammalia > Pilosa > Myrmecophagidae > Myrmecophaga > Myrmecophaga tridactyla. Next base: position 9,852 of record PVIY010056736.1, read on the forward strand.
CAGATTATGCGTTCCTAACAGGAATACTATGTAACTGATGTTACATCCTCAAGGTATCATACCCAGAGAGGATGATGTTTTTTAAGTAACAAAAATGTTATAGTATCTTAATGGACTAAATGTTAAATTTTAAGATAAGTTTCTGATAATTGAATATACTTTTTCTAAATTATGAGAAAGCTTATATTTAGTCCATAAAAGTAATCAACATTTTATGCATTTATTTTTTTTTAGCTTTTCCACTTATTACCTTTTCTATAATCTCCTTTTTAATGGTCAAGCATTCATGCAAGGCTTCAATAGCTGTACAAATAAAACATCCAGAGTCATCATTAATATACTCACTAGTATACTTCAAATGAGATTTCAAAAACATCGTCATGGTAAAATATAAAATATATTTGCAATTATGGCACTCTAGAATGCAAACATTTGCATTTTGTCCCATGTCACTTGCTTATCTAATCGTAACCCTCACTGAATTAAATGGGCCATGTATGTCTCTTTGCAGCAGGCATCAACACTTATATCACTGAACTGACACTAAACGATTTCAAGAAACTTAAGCTTCGGTTTACTACACGTCTGTATTACAGATGAGTTCTAGAGAAAAAGGGCATCCTGACAGCTGGTTTCAGTTCCTTGTACTTTTTTTAAAAGAACATTTGTTTTCAATTTGTCTATAAATAATGGAAGAAAACACAGCTGAAGGGCCCAGTGTGATTTTTATAGAAGGTTCATTTTTGGAAATCTGATAAGCTTATAGCAACATATGTTTAAAATCATTCGAGTATAAAATTCAGAGACTTGGGGTGGGGAATCCTACTTGTCAGGCAACTCAATGTTTGTTTTATCTATCTATTACTTAGCGCCATTTGTCAAACATTTTGTATTTTTAGAGATTTCAAATTGAACCGAAAATTTTCCATACATGTTTAACTTGACAACGTTCATTACAAAACTTTTGCAAATAGAGTTGTTTATTGATCATACTTTGAGCTTGTAAGCCCCTGGGCAGACAGAAATGATAAGTGTATGCGTTGCTGTAGAATGAGGGAACTAGGCAAGTGCGCATGTGCCCATCGGAAATACAGCAACACTTTTGTGCATACGAGGTATGATTCGTGCATATGAGGCTTACATTAAGGTTTTATACCTTTCTTCTAGAAGGGTGCAAACTTAGCAATACAAAACAAACAAACAAGGAAGGAGTTGTTTTTTTTTTTAAAGTGAATTTTAATGGAGAAAGGATGACCTTTTATTTTTTTTTATTATTATTATTTTTTAATTTGCATATGGGCAGGAGGCACCAGGGATCGAACTCCAGACCTCCAGCACAGCAGGTCGGAGCTCTGCCTCCTGAGCCACAGCAGCCACCCAAGGAAGGAGTTTTAAAAGCTCTTGAAGATAAAAGTTACTTTTCTTTGGACAAAAATCTGACCAGTAGAATTTAATTTTATGTGTACTGTAAATTCTTCAGTAGATAACAGCTGAACAAATACGTACATATATTAGATATATATATATTAAACATAATGCTCTGCTTTGGAAACTCGACAAGCAAATTCCAACTGGAAATAAGTTTGTAACGTTTATCATTCTGGAAGGCAGTGTAAGCAATAAAAATCACAGCTTCCTTAAATTAGAATGCACTGAATTTTAAACACTGGCTGAGGTATTTAAGAATGTTTGTTAAGAACTTACACTATAGTTTTCAAAAATTCTAGAGAATCTTCTTTAAAATAAATTTTTATTAATACCATGCCTTCTACAGTCTAAATCCTAAAGGAAAACTTTCACAGACCACAATCTCAAAACACAAACCTGACATGAATGCCCAAACTGAATTTAATCTTCTCTCAGCCATCTCCTAATAATACATTTAGAACAGGAAGAAGCAACAAGAGTCATCTCTTCATCTCTCCCTCTCAATGTAAAAAAATAAACATTTACATAGAACCACTCCCTAACTCGACCCCAGCATGTGTTCTCTCCTTTGGGTAGACAAAAATAAAGATAATCCAACTGTAGGACCCCTCATAATTTAAGTCCTAGATAAACATAGAATGCTTGTTTATTCATTTGATGGAGAATTATTTTACAGTGGTCATCAGATGTAAGGATTTCTCAAATACCATTTCAAAAACCAAATGAGTGGAAACAGGTCAAATCTGAGAAAAAGAGGAAATCTGACAACTCAGAGTCAGCCTCACTGCAGTTTTCATGGAAAAGCATATGAAGGCAACGTTCGTCACAATTATTTTCATTGGGTTCTGAAAATTTTTGACAAAGAACCACACGAATGAGTAAGAAAGAGGATTTCCTTCTGAGCACACTTGACAGGACTGGTGCCGGAAAAGAGAGAATCCATCCCACCGTCGGGGACAGACACACATCAGATTTGTTAGAGATTACTCATATTTCTCATAAAATACAGAGAACCATAAAACTGTAAATGTCAGAATTCGGAGAATGGCAAAGTAGGCAGGCAGGCGGGCTGAGAAGTCAACCAGCAAGTTGAAACTCTAGCGGTGCCACCGACCGGCTGCACAGCCTTAGGCGAGTTACAGAATTTTTTTTCTGGCTTCATTTCCTCATTAGTACAAAGGGAATCGTGATAATATATGCTGCTAGGGTTGTGGGGAGGGTTAAATGAGCTAGCGTATGTGAAGCACTTAGGACACTTCCCAGCACAAATAAGCACGCAGACATATTAATACATCTTTCTTCCTAGGGCAACACAGTATAAGGGAAGACATTTGCCAAAAGTCTTGTTTCAGCAAAGGCTGACTACCTATTTGATTTCCCTTCGTGAAGACTTTCGTTATTATTATTGTCACCATCATCATCATCAATCAAATCACCATTTGGACTGAGAGCGGGCAAAGCGCAGCTCCAAAACCAGGTGGGATTCATTAGCATACATTTCTGTTTTAACCTCCATTTCCACCTTGCTTTTTTACGTGGATCAGTCCACAAGTAGTTACTGAGTTTTGAATCCGCTCTTAGCATTTGCTAGGCAAAATGAGGAAACATCTCAGAGGCTTCCTTTCTTGATTTAGTGACCTGAAATAACCAGTGAAGTACTTACCGACCATTCCTTTGTCCTCCCCTCCTCACTGAAACTTCCTCTGCCATACCAGCCGCAGGACCAGCCTTGGGCTGCAGTCTCGTGCTCCCTCTGTCCTTCTCGGGGCCGTGGGACTCCCGGCCTGGGCCTTAAGCCACATTAACTTCACCAGGCCCTGCCAGCTCCTGCCGCGGTCCGGTAATATTTCTCTTCATCCCTGGCGTCCTTTACACCCTTCCTCCC
>PVIY010056737.1:0-13178 GCA_004026745.1 Myrmecophaga tridactyla
TTTTTCTCTATTATCGTTTTATTTCTTTTTCTGATGTCTTTTTATTTCTTTCTCTAAATCGATGCAAATGTTCTAAAAAATGATGAATATGCAACTATATGATAATATTAAGAATTACTGATTGTATATGTAGAATGGAATGATATATTAATGTTCTTTTGTTAAGTTTTTTAATTAATAAAAAGTTTTAAAAAAATTATATATATATATATCACACCAATTTACAGGACCACCAAGCCAAGCAGGCATGGAAGTGTTAGTCTTATGACAGCCTTCCCAGCATTGAGTATTTTTAAAAATTCATTCCTTCGGTAAATATTTACTGAGTGCCCTCTACGTGCCAGGCACTATCCTAGGTACTTGGGATACATTCTTGAACAAAGCAGACTTAGATCAGTGCCCTCATGGAGCTGACGATGTGGCAGGAAAAGACAGACATCATAAAGACGTAAATTATATGGCATGTTAGAAGTAATAAGGGCTGTGGGGGGAGGAAAAAGCAGGATGAGGGACATCAAGCGTGGTGGGGAGGGTTGAAGGGTGGCTTGCAATTTCAAATAGGGGTTATCAGGAAAGGCTTCATTGAGGAGCTCTCCCAGCAATGACCTGAGGGAGGTGAGGAGGAGAGCAACGTGGCTATGGAGAGAAGAGGTCTGAGAGGTAAGGTGGTAGGGTGACAGAAACCACCAGTCACTCGCCAAATACTACACTGACTCTGCTAGATTTCCTTGCCCCTTTGCAGTTAGGTGAAGTTAAGTGACTAGTTTGGGCCAATAAAATGTGAATGGAAGTACAGTGTGTCACTTCCAGACTCAGGCAATCCTGTATGTGATTCTTTGGTCTTTCTTCTGCTAATGTGGTGTCTGTGTTTGGATGTTGCAGCTGCAAGATGGCAGAGCCTCCATCAGCCTGTGTCCCCGAGTGACTGCAGCAGAGCTCCCTCCACCAACCTATGCGTGACATGTGTCATGAGCTGAGTCACCAGCTAGTAGTACCTTGGAGAGACAGCCAGCAGTTCCCAGCACTGAGACTCTTAGCAGCCTAAGCTACTGAGATTTGGGGTGGGGGGTGGCATCTCTGCAGCATGACTTAACCCAGCTGACCTGATACAGGAGGACTTGGCTTTTCCTCTGTGTTAACCAAATCAATTGTTAATTTAAAAAATGCAAGCATAAAACTAAGCATAAATGTTTAGTTTTAATTTCTTTGATAATTAATGAATTTAGCAGATTGTGTTTTTCCAAAATGGCCATAAGAAAATCTCTAACCCCATGGTCTTCTCATTGTGACAGTCTCCCATTGAGAAATGACATCTATGCTCTCTCTCTGAGTCTGGGCAGGCCTATAACTACAGCAAAAGTGAGGTTATGTGGCTTCTGAAGGTAGGTCATAAGAAGTGATGCTCTAGCGCCATGCTCTTAGAAAGCTGAGGACGCATGAAGTCAAGTGTGTATCCCAGGTGACCCACCCAGCTGAGGTCCTGGCTGACCACCAGACACGGGACGGAGGCTTTGAGGTGACTCCAGATCTGCAGCCACATGAGAGACCTTAAGCAAGAGTCACGTAGCTGAGCTCAGTCAAGCCCAGAACCATAATAATAATAAAATAATGTTGCTTTAAGTCACTACATCTTAAGACAGTTTGTTACCCAGCAAGAAATAACTGAAACAGGGAAGCTGAACAATCCCCACCATTTTAATCTAATATATTGAAGTTTTTTTGCATCAAGAGGCCACCTTCTTGACAAGCCTGCCTTTTCCCTTCCAGAAAGGAGCTCTAAGGCCATGAATGGAGCTCCCAGAGCCGTTCCTCCAAGCTGACTCAGCCTATTAATGAGATTTTCTGGGTATAGCTGTTCAATTAACATGCAGTCGGCATTCAATAAATATTTGTTAAATGAATGAATCATCCTGTCCACATTTTTGCATCTTTTTTAAAAGATATTATAATCAACCCAATTAAATGCTTTCATGAAATGTAGATGCATTATGCAACACTCCCTAGAAATACCAATCCATTAAACCCTTTTCATACAAAAGGTTTACAGCAAAGTTTTTCTATGCTTTTTCTTCCTTTTTATTTTCCGTTTTCTTTCCATTAAACAAAATAATGTGCATACCATCTCAATGTAAAAGATTTACATACCACATACAGATACAATGTAAAACACATCCACTCCCCATCTTCCCCAGCGGCAAGTCTTGTTGATGGTTTGGTATAGATCCTTCCAGGCCTTTCTACATATTGGCATTCGTATGTATGTCTACATTGTGGTAAAAGCCATTGTCCAAAAATGACCAAGACAACAGATTTCCCATCCCATGTGTTTCTCTAAAACCATGCCACTCCCCATCAAGAGGCAGAGGCTCGCCATCTCCCCTATAACCTAGAGAGGCCCCTGTGACTGCCTCCATTCATAGGTGATGCCCAAGGCAGGCATAAAAGGTAATAGTGATTCCCCTTGGCTCCCCACCCTGGAACACACACTTTTGGAGCCCTGAGCCAACAAATAAGAAGTCTGGCTACCCTGAAGCCCCCAGGTTTGTGAGACCAGAAGGAGAGACTAGAGGGAGGGATCCAAGCAATCTGAGCTGTTCCAGACACCCCCGTTTAAGTGTCCCCAGCCCAAGTGGCAGACAGGTGAGGACGCATTTGAGATGACTCCCTGTCCCAAACCCTATCAGATGGCAACACACCCTCAGCGAAAATCACCCAGCTGAACCCAGCCAACCCCCCAAACGTAAGCAATAATGATGAGAACAGCTGTTGTTTTAAGTCACTGAGTTTAGATCATTGATCAATAGCCAGAGATGCTTATTTGCATAAACGGCCTGAAATTATATAGATTGTTCAGAGACTTGCTTTTTTCCCTGGGCAATCTGTTTCTGAGATTGTTCTGTGTTAGTGGGCCCAGATCCACTTTATCCTTTGTAGGGCTGTGTGGCACTGCATAGCACAAGTGATTTTCAAACATCTTTTTGCTGCGGTCCAGCTCTTCAAAAGAAAGCTGACTTGGAAGCCCATTGCATAAAACAAGCGAAAGAAGCCTCTGGGGCAAAGGAGGCAAAACCTTGTCTGTGCACTGCGCCTCTTCTCACCAACCTGCCTGGAGAGAGAGACCCTGGAAGGATCTCCTAGCTTCCAAAGGCACATTTAAAAATCACTCACCTGTCTACAGGGTTGAAGAATAGGTTAAAGGAGTGTTTCTCAGTCTCGAATGCGCATTTGACTCAAGTACAGGGCTTGTTAAGATGGAAATTGTGATTAGTAGGTCTGGAGTGGGAGTGAGATTTTGTGGGTTTCTGACAACCTCTCCGGTGAAAAAAGGAGTGGGGAGTGGTGCTTCCTCTCTACCATTGCCACCATTTCTCCACCTGCATGAATAGATGACCCTTTCCTGACCCTTTTTTTTTAAAATTTGCATATGGGCAGGAGGCACCAGGGATCGAACTTCAGACCTCCAGCACGGCCAGGTCGGAGCTCTGCCTGCTGAGCCACGGCAGCCGCCCTCCTGACCCTTTTTTTATACTCTTGCTCTAAACAAACCTCCCATCCCCTGCAAAAAGCACATGTACATTGTTTACATTATCTACTGTAATCTTGGCAGCTTCTCATGAGCATCACTCTCATAATATCACTGAAGAAGCTGAGGCTCAGAGAGGGTCAGTGACTCACACAAGGTCACACAGCTAGAAATGACCATGCTGGGATTGGATCTCAGGTCTGTCTGACCCAGCCTTCTCTCCTGGGCCTTTTCTAATTCAGCAATTCAGAGGTCCCATTGGGACCACGCTGGATTTTTGAGTGCCTTTTCCTTCATTATTAGCTCTTTCAACACTGAATTTATGAGCACACTGTCCCGACTACATTCTGGAATGTTCCCTCCCTGTGGAGTCCTGGCCCCTCCCGTGCCCCTGTGAGGGTTCTCTTCCTCAGCCTGGTGAAACCCGCCGGTCAGACCAGCCTGGGCCGGAGTCCCACAGGCACTTTTTGATGACCACGCTCCTGAGCTTCTCTGAGCTTCAGGTCCGTTATCTATGAAATGGGGATGATAATTCTATGTCAAATGGGCTATTGGCTGATGATTAAAATAGTGCACATAAATGCCTTTCAGAGTCCCTGGCACGTAGCAGGAATGAAAACGAAAGAAGTCTGTACCCGATTTATCCCCAACTTCCTACCTTACACGTGGGTCAGGAAGAAGGGGCCCCTTGGAGGGCACCCCACCCCCCCACCCTGGGCTCGGTCCAACGCCAGCCTGGAGCATCTGACCCGGAGAAGCATATGACATCGCGGCCTTACAGGGGGAAGGAGCGGGTGAAGCACAGCACACCCCGTTCCCTGTGGAATTCGGGGACGTGCCAGGACGGAGGGCAAGAAGCGATTAGCCAATCGTGCAACTTGTGCAGAGCGGAGCGTGCGACAGGGGAGCCGCAGCCCCAGAGACCCCGAGAGCAGCGGCCGCGGCAGAGCAGGGGCTGGGCGTCCGCGCGGGGCCTGCCCTCCCCACCCCGGCACCCTGCGGCCGCTGCACAGGTGCTCCCTAGACCCCTGGGGCGGGAGGGCGCTCCCTTCCGGAGGGGCGAGAAGCTGGCGAGAAGGCGGCAGTAGGGTGACCACCCCGAGCCAGCGACGCGGGCGTCGAGCCGGGAGGTGGCTCCTGGCCCTACTGACGGCTGCCTCCTGGCAACCCAGAGGAGCGGAAAAATACGGATAAAATAAGTAAATAAACAATACGGAGGGAAAAAGGGGAAAATAAATTGGGTAGATAGCAGTCAATGAGAGGGAGGGGTAAGGGGCATGGGATGCATGAGGTTTTTCTTTTTTCTTTCCGTTTCTTTTTCTGGAGTGATGCAAATGTTAGAAAAAATGACCAGTGGGATGAACACACAACCCTGTGATGATATCGTGAGCCACCGATTGTACACCACGTATGGAATGCATGTGTGCGAAGAGTTCTCAATAAAAATATTAAAAAACCCAAAACTCCAGGCAACCTAAAAATATAATAACATTCAGCTGAGAGCTTCGGCTGCGGACACATCAAGATATCAGCCGTTACCGGGGGGGGGGGGGGGGGGGGGGGGGGGGGGGGGGGGCTCCGCCCTGTGCAGGACACCCCCCCCCAGCCTCTGTGTGACGCGGAGGCCACTGCAGGTTCCAGCCAGCTTTTCCTTCGGTCTCTCCACCCGGCTTTTTCCCTCAGGCCTCTGCCTTGCCACCCAGGGGCCTACTTTTTAAGCAAACGGGACAAGTCCTGGACCCCTCCTGCCAAATCTGTCCCCTGAAAGATGCTCAGCCTTGTCTCCCATCCCCTCATCCGCCCCCGCCACTGCTGCTCTCAGAGAGGGTCACCCGGGCGCACACACGGTCACAGCATCCCGGAGAAGGATCACACACACACACACACACACACTAACACGTTTCACCAGCAATGGTGTGCACCCCCCCTTTCGTATCCTGGGGAGAATGGCATAGGGGGCCTTGAGCTCTGCCCATCTTGCTCCTCTTACTTTCTTCCTGCCTCCTCCTGGCACAAGCAGTGCCAGGCCCCCTCCTATGCCCTCCAGGTGCACAGCCTCTTGTTGCTTAGCAACGGCTTGCCTCTTCCCCATACCTCAGCAACCTCCCTGCGCAGCTCTAGTAGCAGCCACAGCAGGGAGAGCCAGGCTGGACCCTACAGGAGTGGCTGCTGCTGATGATGAGAGAACATGTGGGAACAAGCTCCCAGATAGGCCCAAGTGTGAAACCCAAGGCTCTTTTTTTAACCCACAGGTCCCACGATGACTCCTGGAAAGTCCTGCAGGCTCCCCTGTCCCCAGACGCTACCAGGCTACTGGTTTCCCCCTCTGCACTGGACACGAACCCCACGTCTTCTGTGCTCTCACCAGTTGGCCTCTCTCTGTACCCTGGGTCCCTGGGTCTGCCCCTGAGGTTTCTCCCTCCTTCAGGGCTCATGTCCCTTTTGCTACCCCTTGTCCTTTTGTCCTTCCTGTAACTCCACGTCCATGTGTGTCTGACTCTGGGGTCTCTGTGGCGGCCCCAGCCCCGCTCACATCCCCTCCAGCTCAGACTGTATAACTGCCAGTCTCCCCTTCACCTCCAAGCGCTGGTCCCCATGACAACCCCATGTGGCCATAGCAACCATGACCACATCCCCTTGTCCCCTCCTTTCCAGAAAAGCCTGTGATGGAGGGGCCACAGAAAAAGCCCCCGGGGGAGTCCTGCTATCCTCACTCAGCCTGTCATGGACTTCAGCAACAGTGCAAACTGATACCAGACTTGCGGCAAAGTAGAAGAGGCCCAGGCCCAGAAAGGAAGGAAAGTCCTTCCTGCTGCCTGACCTCCATCACTTCTGCCACAGTCTCAGAGTTCCCCAGAGAACCCCCTTAAGAGGCTCAGCACCTGGGAAGGTCAGGAGCCTGCCCTAGCCAGGGCAGTGTCCCCCCTCACCCCCCCACAGCTTACAGCACACTCCCTCCAAGGGCATGGCATCCACTCCCTGGCTGTACTCACCCTGCCTCATTCTCTTGACCTCAGCTCCCTGCCACCCCGCTTGCCTCCGTCCCTAATGCCTGGGTCTCACTTCTTAGTGCCGTAATGTCTACATATTTCTTGGATGCAGAAAAATATTATCTGTGAGTTAAGAATCTAGGACTAGGGAGCAGGTCAGCAAAGACCCAGCTGAGAGGAAATACATCCAGAGCAAAGGTGGTGAAGGGGAGGCCAGCTCCTCGGGGTTGGAAGGATGCAGAAATGAGAGCAGGAGGAAGGAGGAGGGGAGGAGGCACTCTAGCAGAGAAAGCAGACAGATAGCAGAAAGGACTGGCAGGCAGGAGGCCGGACCAAGTGACCTCACCAAACCCTGTGGTCTGCTGCTATTGCAACCTGGCGAGTCTCCCAGCTCTCCTGGGTCCCCAAACAAGAGAGCTTTTTATAGTTCACTCGCCAACTTGGGTTTGAATAATTAAACAAGATGGACAGAAATAGTAACCGGACAGCCTCGGAAGGTTATTTTGGGGTTTTCTGGAACACAGAGTGCTCCCTGGTGTCACCCCACCCTTGCAGGGGGTGGAGCCAGCATCAAGGCTGATGGGAGATTCCTAAGGGGAAAACCCACTTGCAGCCCCCAGGGCTTCTTGGGTTGACAGGGTTGTTGGCAGCCAGAGGAGGGTCTCACCACTTCTGCTTGCTCTTCCGGGAAGGAAAGGGCTTTCACTGCCTTCTGCTCATAGATGTCCCCCTGGCAGGAAATCCCTTCTGTTGTCTAAATGTCAGTCCTACTTCAGAAATGGGGACAGAATATTGAAAATCAGATCGATAATCAGCTGCAAAACAGGCTGAACCAAGATGAGGTGGTTCGTCTGGTAAAGGAGCTGGAATCAGGTGATAGGTGGTCTTGCGGCCCCCAACTATAACCCTTAGAAGTCTATGGCGGGAATTTCAAGGTCGGCATGGGAGATAGGAGGCTGGGCTGGGGGACTGGCTGCGGGTGGGAGGGGAAAACTGGGCTCCAGAGAAGAGAAGGTTGAAAATGGGTTAATGTCTGGGTTGAGAAACTCTGAAGAGGCTAGAAGTTCCTCTCTTCCTGCTCCTTTTTAGTGTCCTCTGTCCTTGGCAGAAGCCCAGCCTGGGTTTCCTGGGACAGGTTTTCAGCATCTGAGCTGGGAATAGAGAGAGGTGGGGAGGTTCCCCTCTGGTCTTATTGCAGATCAATCATTTGGAGCTTATTTGCATAATATTTGGGGGTCAGCTGCAGAGATTAGGGCTTTGCCCCAACTCTATCTCAAGGCTCCAGCAGTATGGAGACTATAAAACCTACGGCACAGAGGAGGTATGGGAAGAGGTAGGATGGTTTTGTCCCTTTGGGTAGCAACTTCAGGGATGGGTATGGAGGTCAGATACCATTTGTTTCATAATGAAATCATTTATTCATTCATTTCCTTCATTCAACAAACTTTTAAGTACCAACTGTCAGTCCTATGCTTGGAGCTAGGAGTAAATTAGTACTGCAAAGTCCCTGCCTTCAAGGAGCTAATAATTTAGTGGGGGGAATGGCCATCTTAAAACCTACTCTTCACCATCACTGAACGATTACCATGCAATAGGCACCATGCAAGAGCTTCACAGAAATTGTTGCATCTAATTCTTACATCAAGTCTGTGGTCCAAGTAGCATTAGCCTCGGTGAACAGATATTAAGATGAAGATACTAGCCCAAGGTCACTCAGCTAGTAAACAATACTAATGGAATTGGAACCCAGATTTACATGATTTCAAGTTATGTACTCTTAATCACAGCCCTAGGGTCTCCAATGCACGAAAGGAAGAGACAAGATTCATTAAATGCCATGGGAGTTCATAAAAGAGAGAGTTTTCTCTGGCTGTTCATGTTTGTTGAGCCCGGTAACTAGGGAAAAGCCTCCTTAAAGGAATTGGCTTTTCAATGGAATTAATGAATTACTAAATTCATTCTGATGCTTAAACTGATCACCTACTGCAATGCAGCAGTGTTCTTGGTGCTGGCGGGGATGCAGAAGTGAACGAAGTCCTTGCTCACATAGTGGAAGGCTGAAATTATCACTGGGCGGGTCTTAAATGCCAAGCTTTCTTTACCTTCAGAGTTGTTCTACTCTTCCTGGGTTTCTCTCCCAAGCGCAGATACCCAATCTTCTGGGGAATCTAAAGGAAAGGCTTGATTCGGACCCCACCCTCCTACTCCGGGAAGTCCTTCTACCCTGCACTTCTTCCTGCTCCAATAGCTTTCCCCACCTCCCTTGTCATCATCTTTCCAAGGCTAAATCTCACTGAAGTATCCGGGCAAGCCACGAGCGTCTGGTCCTTTAAGACCACCTTCTTCTCCCCACGTGCCGTCTGGTTGGGCTGGCGACACTGACGCACGCGTGACGTCAATGGCAGCTGGCGGAGTCTGGGCACGAGGAGAGAAGTTGGGATGGGGGTGGGGGCGAGATTGAAGGCGGCTCATTTGCATTTAAAGGGACCACTCCCGTGTTAGTGATCAAGGATTTAAAGACATGTGTAGCTGGCCTGGCAAACTTCCTCTCCTGGGCTATGGAGCAAGAAAAAAGCGTGGGACAGCTGAAATCTGTGGTGACTCGAGTTTGCGCTGTCAATTTTGTTCTTCCGCGGAAAGGAGGAAATAGTCCGTCAGTGCCGAGCCCTGGGAGCACGTGACCGGGAGGGGGCGGGTGCGGGGGGAGGGAAGGAGGGAGGAGCTGGGGAGGCGACTGTCAGCCAGCATTTCAGCTGCCCCCACCCCCACATCCTGCCCACCCTCCTGCAGCTGCCACCACATCCTGCCCAGGCCGGGGGTAGGGAGCTCGTGTGGGGGGATGCACTGACCGAGTACCCGATTTGGGTACCCCTTCCCTGACCCCTTTTGCTGTAGGGTGGGGCTTCTGCCCTTTGCCCTCTCAGGCACTGTAGCACTAAGCCTGGGGCACAGCATTGCCAGCTCAGTTTAGACACCTCTCTGCTTGACTCCACCCCTGTATCCTAACTCAGAGCAAAACCTGTCAGGCACTATCCTAACTCAGAGTAGGACCTGTCAGGCACTAGAGTAGAGAGCCGCATCCTTGGGCCAGCATATTATCAATGGACAGATAGATGTTCGATAAACTTTAAATTTTGATGATCTTAACTCAGATACACAGCTACACATACATGCACACACATGCACACACACACAGAGAGTCATGTAATAGACATTTGCTGAGCACATCCCATGTCAAGCCCAGCTAGGCCTGAAGGCTCACAGATGAGTTAGAATGCTGCCCCCGCGGCACTTAGGAGCTCAAGGGAAAAGTAAATTGGAGAACAAAAATGTCAGTGCAATATGGTGTGTACTGATGGGTGGATACACAGAGCAGAGAGCTCTCTACAAACCGGTGCAGGAGGATACACAAGTCCACATGGAGACGACAAATAAAGAGGAGCCAACAATACATATACAAGGGTGGGATGGTCCCTCCCCTCAAGAACAAAGTGGCAGATGGGGAGAATAGGGGCCTCTGCTGGGATCACATGGAAACTGGAGGAAAAATGATCATCCCAATGGAAGGGATGAGGCTGGAGATGGTCCAGATGGCTATGGAGAAGGTGAAAGGGTCCAACCAAGCTGTCAGACATAGAGGCTAAATCAACAGTAATGGCTTCCCAGGGTTACGGCAGGACGAGAAGCAGCCTTGAGGGACGAGGATGAGACCTTTTCAAATTAAGTTGAACTAGGAATGCTTGGGGGAGATGTGAATGAAAAGAATTGCTGGTATACTTTTGTCATATAAACTTATGAAGCCGACACCCTTGGGTGTTTACGCGCACTTTTTAGGACTTTGGTGGGCATCTCAGCGCCTGACTCTTAGAGGATTTCACAGCTGTTTGGGGCTTTTGGAAGCTTTTCTCAAGAAAGATAGGTGGGTAGGCAGAAGGGGGAGATGGGAAATTCGGTCTCTGACCCCCCTCAGGCATTTTCCACCCAGAGGATTCTGGAAAGGGTAGTCCAGGGGCTGGAGGAAAAATATTTTGGGACTTGCTTTCAGGGCGTCCTTATTATGATCTAACTTCCAGCAATATTACACCCTTTTCTTACTTCTCCGTGGAAATCGAGATTTCATGTATGTTGCTTTTCCCCTCCCATGAAGTCCTCTGCATATTCTAACGCTTATCCCACTTGTAGTAGCAGCTTTTCCCACTCTGTACTCTAGTGAGTCCCCATTTCAGCATCTCAAAGTCTCGGACACTGCTTATCCCCTACGGAGCTCTTCCCTCCCCTCTTTTCTTCCAGCTCCGGGCCCTTTAACATCCTCCCCAGGTGACTCACCTTCCTTCCTCATTCCTTTGTTAAGGACCCGACATTCCGAGGCAGGGAGGACCGGCGAGCCAATCAGAGTGCTGGCAGGCTGCCTTGAGCTGGAGATTGGCTGGAGCTGTGGATGGCGGGAGGCTCACCATGCAGATCTATAGGAGACTGGGGAGGGGGTCTCCGGGTCTCAGTCCTGGCAAATAATTTGTTCTGGGGCTGCTTGTTTTCAGAGAGAATCCTTTATGTACAGCTGGGGCCAGAGGGGTCTCAGTCATGGAGAGCCTCAAAACCGGAGGCTGCCCACTTTGCTTTTTTTTTCACTATGCTCTGGGACCCAAATGGCCTGAAGGCTGAGTTCCCAGGCCTGTTCCTAAGAAGTCTTTTCTAGCAGCGCCGAATCTCTCCAGTCTCAACATTCTGCTTTCCCGACGTCGGAAGCAGCCGGAAAATAAACACCCTGATGACTAAACGGTTTCTCTAGCTACAGCCTGGGGAAGCACTAAAAATAGAGGCCACAAGTGAGGGGAGGTTCCCCACTTTTGGGATTGCGGGGGCAAACTTTCCCATCCTGCTACTGCACAGGTTCTGCTCTTCGCAGAGTCCTGGGGGAAGGGGCAGGTGGACTCCCCTTGCCTCATCTGAAGTCTTTGCAGCAAGCTAGCCCTTCTTGGCATGGAAAGCTGCCATCTTCTGGTGCTGGATGCCCCGTCTCCCAGGCCTGATGGGGAGTTCAGAAGATTTGGGGACAAAATGGGATACTGCTTAAATCAGCTTTCCTGAGGAGGGGCCAGGTGGGCAAGTTGGAAACTGAGGCCAAGAAAATAGGAGCCTGCAGGCTTCTTGTCCTGGGATGTGCAAGATAAGCCTCCAACCTATTTGCAGAGGAGTTCCACTGAACTTGCCTCCTTTGAGGCTTGAAGGGACTAATGGAAGCTTAATGTTTTCTTGCAGTCTGGCCCTTGGTCCAAATATCTGAGTTATCATAATGCAATGTAGTTTCTAAGCCATCTACTTATAAGAACTAATGTAGTCCTCACACCAAATATATGTTAGGTACTATTTTATCACCATCCCCATTTTACATAGGGATCCTGAGGCATACGGGAAGTTAAATAAGAGCCTATGTTCACAGATGATAATTGATGGGGAAAGGATTTGAACCCAGGCAGCTTGACTACTCCGAAGTTGATGGCTTTAACCAACTTACAGATTGATCTTTCCATACTTAACCCAGAGACGAACCTTTGTCGGGTCAACCAGACTCAACCAGATAGAAATGTGTGCGAAGAACTGAGCGCCCTTCTGTCCCTCGTGGTGCTTTGAGATCTAAGTCAGATTCCATCATATTCTCAAGCTCCAGGTAGAAAGCAGCAGGACTTGGAGGTAAAAAGGATGCTGGAGAGGAAGCGTGACAGGTCACCTGTGCGGTCAGCCCGGCCCCCCGCACTCCAGTGGTAGAGCCTGTAAAGACTCGCCATTCCCTGGGGCAACCAGGGATTTTTACATTTTCATTTGTTTTTAAGAGCTACTACTGCTTCTTTATAAGATGCTTCTGGGTGTTTCCTGCGCTGGGGGAAATTGGGGTCCCGCCCCTTTAAATTGCCCCCTCGGCAGTAAGTGCTCCGCGGCCGCTGGCTCTGGGGATTAGGTCACCGAAGAACTATGAGCTGTCGCTTTAAATTGTTGGGCGTCTGCCGAGCCGGGCCCGGGGAGGGGAGGAGGCTTGTCACAGGTAGAGGGAGCAGCCGAGCTCCCCAGGTAACCCCCCAAGAAAAGAACGTGGCCCTTTAACTGGGTTTTCGTCACACACTAAGTGGGAGAGATGGAATCTTTTCGCCACTTACAGTCTCCTCTTAATTTACCTACTTAGGCTCCCACCTCCCAACTCCCCTGGGATTTCGGGGCTGGGGTGGTTGTCGAGGGAGCGTGTGTGTACAGGAGTGTGCGCGCTGCCCCGCACCCCGGAAAGGGCCTCCTAGAGCACAGGGTGGCGGCAGCGCTAGGCGGCCGTCCGCTGGCCGGGGAGAGGGCGCCACGGGCGCGGGCCGAGCCCTTTAAAGGCCTCTAGCTCTTGCCTCCCTGCCCTGCCTCTCCGGGTCCCTCTGTCCCCTCCCTCCGGGCTGGCGGAGTGATCTGCCGCTCCCGGCGCGGCAGCCAAGCCTGGGGGGTGGGGGGCCGACCCGGCCGGGCCCCGCCGGCCCGAAGGAAGCGAGGGGCGGGGCCGCATCCCCGGGACCGCCCCGGCCTCGGCCCCGCCCCTCCGCCCCCACGGGTTCCTCCCATTGGCCCTCCCGCCTGTCCATCACCCCCGTTCCCCCCACCCCTCAAGCTAGGCTGAGCTGTGCCTACGTCGGCCT
>PVIY010056738.1:0-13182 GCA_004026745.1 Myrmecophaga tridactyla
GGAAAGAAAAAAAGATTATAACTACCATACCCCTTACCCTTCAATTTCATTAATCACTAGCATTTCAAACTTTATTTATTTTAGCATATGTTCCCCCTGTTATTTATTTTTATTCCATATGTTCTACTCATTTGTTGACAAGGTAGATAAAATGAGCATCAGACACAAGGTTTTCACAATCACACAGTCACACTGTGACAGCTATATCATTATTCAATCACCCTCAAGAAACATGACTACTGGAACACAGCTCTACATGTTCAGGCAGTTCCCTCCAGCCTCTCCATTACATCTTGAATAACAAGATGATATCTATTTAATGCATAAGAATAACCTCCAGGATAACCTCTCAACTCTGTTTGAATCTCTCAGCCATTGACACTTTATCTCATTTCACTCTTCCCCCTTTTGGTCGAGAAGTTTTTCTCAATCCCTTGATGCTGAGTCTCAGTTCATTCTAGGATTTCTGTCCCACGTTGCCAGGAAAGTCCACACCCTTGGGAGCCATGTCTCGTGTAGACAGGGGGAGGGTGGTGAGATTGCTTGTTGTGTTGGCTGGAGAGAGAGAGACCACGTCTGGTCAACAAAAGAGGCTCTCTTGGGGGTGACTCTTAGGTCTAAATTTTGAGTAGACTTGACCTTTCCTTTGTGGGGTTAAGTTTCATATGAACAAACCCCAAGACTGGGGGCTCAGCCTATAACTTTGGCTGTCCACATTGCTTGTGAGAATATCAAGAATTCAACTTGGGAAAGTTAAATTTCTCCCCGTTCTCATCATTCCCCGAAGGGAGCTTTGCAACTGCTTTTCCACTCACTGATCGAATCACTCTGGGATTCATCTGGGCATCATTATGGACAAACCAACAAAATCTCATGTCCTACCTGAGATTCCAAGTACTTATGGTGTTCAAACAAACTGTCTACATAAGTTATATTAGGGAATGCACTAGTCAAAATATAAATTTTGTACCAAATAAACATTTTTTGCTTTAGTCTCACTCATAAGGTGACATTTTAAAATATTAATTACCATCTATTTTCAGCATCCTGCAATTGTGACATTCCTTTGTTCTTCCTCATGCAAAAACATTTTTAAAATTTGTACATTTAGTCACTATTATTATACACTCTAGGCATTTCTAGATTATACCATCTCAATCTTTAACATCTTTCTTTTTGAAATAATTAGAATAAGCTAAATCATAAAGTCAGAATCTTATACATAGCATTCCAAAGAAATGGGGTGAAGGTAGGGAAAAGGGAGCTAATGCTAAAATGCACAGAGTTCCTAAGGGGTAAAAGAAAAATTTGGTATTGGATGGTGGTTATGTAAGCACAACATGTTGAACATAATCGAAACATATATCAGAATGTGCTTAAAATGGGAAATGTTAGGTTGCATGCATGGAACAAAAATACACCTTAAAAATTCATAGAACTACACAACAGAAACAGTGAACACAAATCTAAATCACAGACTACAGTTAATAGCATAATTCTAAAAATGTGCTTCCATCAGTTGTAATAAATGCACCACACCTATGAAAAGCATTAATATTGGGATGTTATATGGAATCATCCCTAAAACAAAAACAGTCATGTTCTTTAAACCCACAAGTTCTCTAATGAACAAAAAAAGAGAAAAATAAACAATAAAAGAAGAAAAAGTAATAGTAGATATTGGTACTTTTAAAGGATTCTAAAAGAGCAATTATCATTTGTGTAATTTTAATATGAAAAACTGAGTAGATTAGGAAATTCATTGTATTCTGCCATGTTGCAAACAATTCACGTAGCTCGGTAGAGTGGAAGTTCTTTAGCATTTTATAATGCCAAAACAACATAAATCAGTTGTAAAACAAGTTTCTATTTGTAATAGAACAGATTTTATATGAGCTCTTCCCTGACCATATCTCTGGGCATTGCCGTGCAATCACAGGGGGCCCAGAATCACACATTTGAAATCCACTGGCTGAGAGACTCAGAACTAGAAACATCTGTAGAGTTCCAAATAATGTCCTAGTCCTTACCTGGGTCATAACTTTAGTCAGATAAATTATGAATCACCCATTCATGCAAATTTAGATTTAGGTCCATAGTACTGCTCTTGGAGTATGATTTTTGTAAGAATTCAATGTGAAAGTTCCTATAAATGTGCTAGGATCAAGAAATGTTACATAAAGAGATTCATTAACTCAATGGATGGGAAAGGTGCTAGAAGATTAGAGCTGTGCAAGGCAGCAGGATCCATGAGGAGAAAGAGTGATAAAGCTGGATACACTTGGTGCAATCCACTGTCTTGGGAACAGGGAGTGAACAGGGCGCATTTCCATTGTCTCCGGACCAGTGTCCCAAAGGGAAATGATGGCTCAGGGGTGAAGCAGCAAGGAAATGGGCTAATGAGGGACACAGAGAGAAATGCACTAATGAGGGACAGAGGGAAAAGTAGGGATGAGCTGCTGTAGGAAAGCTGTAAATAACCCCTCTGTTGCTATCCCTTATCCTGTGCAGTGCTGGGTATCTGGGACATTGTTTTATCTTTGGGGTCCTAAATCTGGCTAGGGGACAGAAAACTGACTCCTTCCTACCTGTCTAGTCTTGAGAGAGAGCTTCATGCTTCATCACCAACCATCCAGGAAGGAATTCAGACTTTCAGGCAGGGACCATCTCAGAGCTGTCCAGGTGAGTTGGAAAGTAAGGTATAGGCTGCACGAAAGTGTCAGGGACTACACATGCCAAAAATTGTTACTGTATGTCATCTGAGGTCAATGCAGCACAACCCAGAGGCAAAAGATCATCCAACTAGTTTCCTTCTTTACATAAAGAACTAAAGTATTTATTCACCATGTACTTAAAATTGTTTCTGTATGATGAATAGATATTTGTAAACCTCTGTGAAAACATGCAATGCCATTATAGTCTCTGCTTCCTTGGGTTTTATAATAGCTTGGAGAAGTTAAGTACAATAAATAAGTGTGTGTGACATAATGTTTTCAGGGATGCAACAGAATCAGAAAGATACTATCATAATACCGTCTTGACATGTGCAGATATTTATAGGGAATGGTCTTGATATTCCTCTGCATATTGCATGAGGTACAAAACTAGGACTCGGTGTCAACATTGGATTGTCGAAAAACAGATCAAAACACAAAATATAGAAATCAATTTTCTGAATAAATCATATATCATAGTATGTCTACTAGACTAGCAATGCCCATTTATGTAAAAATTAGTCACATTCTTTATCACTTTCTTCCTAGCTACATCAACCACATGGAACCAGAAAACCACACTCAAGTTTCAGAATTTCTTCTTCTGAGGTTCTCAGAGGAACCAGAACTGCAGCCCCTCCTCTTTGGGCTCTTCCTTTCCATGTACCTGGTCACTCTCATTGGGAACCTGCTCATCATCCTGGCCACCATCTGTGACTCCCACCTCCACGCACCCATGTACTTCTTCCTCTCCAATCTGTCATTTTCTGACATGTGTTTTATCTCCACCACTACTCCAAACATGCTGGTGAATCTTCAGACACAGAGCAAAGTCATTTCCTATGCAGGATACCTCATCCAGATGTCCTTTTTCTTACTGTTTGCAGCGTTGGAGAATTTCCTCCTGATTGTGATAGCCTATGACCGCTTCATGGCCATCTGTCACCCCCTCCATTACATGGTCACTATGAACCACCAGATCTGTGCCCTGCTAGTTCTAGGGTCCTGGATCATAAATGCCCTGAATTCCTTGATACAATGCTCAGTGGTATTGCAGCTCTCCTTTTGTACACATTTGGAAATCCCCCACTTTTTTGTGAATTTTATCAGATGGTCCATCTTGCCTTTTCTGACAATTTCATCAAGGACCTACTGATGTATCTTGCAGCTGGGCTGCTGGGTGTGGTTTCTCTGGCCGGGATCCTTTTCTCTTACTCTAAGATAGTTTCCTCCATACGTGCAATGTCGTCATCTCAGGGGAAGTACAAAGCATTCTCCACTTGTGCATCTCACCTCTCAGTGGTCTCCTTATGTTACTGTTCATGCTTAGAGTTGTACTTTAGTCCTGCTGGTTCACAGAACACACATTCAAACACACCAGCCTCAGTGATGTACGCTGTGGTCATACCCATGCTGAACCCCTTTATCTACAGTCTGAGAAATAAAGATATAAAAGCAGAGCTGAAAAATTTCTTAGGAAGGAAATCTTAAAAGCATCATTAGTGCTGGGTCTGAGAATTGCTTGTGATATCAGGGCTCAAAAACATATTTAGAAATCTGATTTATTTATCAAAGCATGAAAATAGGAAGTGCCTTTTTATGTTTTTCAAAACATTTCATCAATATGGTTGATTTGAAAGCAAAATTGATCCACAGTTTTCTCTTTGTCCACTTTCCCACTTTTCCAATGTTATTCTGAACTCTGGCTGAGAAACAGTTTGGAAATTCTAATGTTTCACAGGAAGCATGGATTTCTTAAGGAAATATTTTCCTTCATTTAACACTTATTATCAGAAGTGTTTGTTTCTTTTGTTTTAGTAAAGGTGGTGAGTTGTCCTGGTCCTGTGGAAAAGTACACATAGCACCTAAGACTATTTATGGAATTGTTATGTAAATGATAGTCTGGCAGTGCAACATATCAGTTTTGTGTTCGTCATCCCATTCTATGTCTATACTTCAAAATACATTTCCACTAATGCCAACATTTATGTGTTTGTGCTGCTTATACCAGGCCATCTGGTTTTGGTATCATTATTAGGATCCTGTGCGCTTATTATTCTCATTGTCCAAATTGCATTGATGTTCATTTGCATAGAATACTAAAGCAAAAATTGTTACCCAAATGCTCGTCTTTGAAAAGGAGTATGATAGAAGACACATTGGTGTATAATTTATGTGATCTGGCCATAACATCACAGATGATGTAAATATAGAGGTGGGAAATTTTCAATTGTGCAGTGTTTAACCACAGAGAAATTCTCTTTTGATGATATAAGTGCACTCATGAGGAATGGAATCTTCATGCTAATATATAAGAGGATATAAGGGGGTATCTGCATTGGAGTTCGGGAAAGTGTCATGTATCACATATTATTTATTGATTTATATGCTTTTTCAATTTGAAAACTTCCAGTGATACCAGAAAACATGATTCTATTCCTCTAAACAAAGTATCTGCCATTTTCCTGATTATTGTGAAAACACTAAAGGAAGGTGAAAGAACAAACTGTATTTGCTCTATCATTCCTTTATCTCACTTATCAAGATTCTCTTCAATCCTTGTGATCAGATGTATGTCGTTCTATACTCTCCTGCTTGTCTGGAAGGGAAGCTCATTTGTATTCACATTTAAGTACAATTAAGTGATATAAACCTTAATAACAGGTGATCATCAGTGCTGACTTCAAATGAAGGAATGCAAACGATTGAAATCAGCAGGCTATATGAATACTCCTGTGTCTAGCTAATATGTGTCATTTAGCCATTGCTGCATAAGAAGTCAACACAAAAGTACATGACTTCAGATCATGGTTTTATTTTCCATAGGACACCATGGTTTGGAGTTTCTTTGATCTCGTTTGGCTCCCCATGAGTCTGTGGTCTGTTGTGATTGGCTGGAGTTGTTTTGATCTTCTTGGATAAGCTCTCTCACCATTGGAGGACTGATTACTTGCAGATTGGGCTGTGATGACCCTAACTGGAACAACTTGCCTCTCCTCCACATGCCCTCTGATTCTCCAGCAGGCGAGCTTGGACTTGATAAAATGCTGATCAGGATTGCAAGACAGAACATCAGAACTACACTGAGTCCTCTTGAAGTACACTGCCAATTCTGCCATCCTTTATTGGCCAAAGCAAATGAAACATCATAATTCCTGCCCTGATTCAAAGGTGGAGAAAGAGACTCAACCATTTAATGGTAGGAGCTTCATGGTAATATTGCGAAGATATGAATACAGAGAAGCTGGAGGATTGGTGTCATCCCTGAAATCTATCTACCAGATTATAACTTCTGATTCAGTTACATTTTAATGTGATATTTGAAGAACTAAATATTGAAGGGTGACACTTTTTTCCAACTCTTCCCTTGGCAATTGACTGAATTTCTTGATGAAGAATGTCAGATTGAAGTGTATGTTTAATGAGAAGGTATGGAAATGCTACTCCAGAAATATCTGCCCCTCATCTCCAGCTCACCACCTACTCGGTAAAAAAAATATCCTTTTTCCTCTAGATACTACCCTGAGTCCAGGGATCTCATGTCTGTCTCATTGATTAGGAGTCTTACAGAATTCTTGCTTCACTGGTGCTATCTTGATGCCCTAATGTATATATTGCCCTTCTTTTCATTGAACTTCACTTTAATCGATTCATTAATTTTTCCATTCCACTACTAGTAGGTGGGAGCATTGGAACCTTCTGAGGGACGTTTCACTTTTCAAATGCAAATAGACAATGGGAATTAAGAATTGAAAAAAGAACGGAGTTTTGAGGTATAAGGTCCACTCTCCAAGAGTGACTTGTCCCCTCCTAAATGTGAGGATTGAGCAGAGTTGGGGTCTCTGTACACTACAAAGTCACCAGCAGAGATGGCATGAAGTGATACTGCTGAGCCTCAGCCAGCTTTCCACTCAGTTGCACACAGGTTTCATGGACACTTCCTCCTTCTGCAGAGAATAGCTTTCTTTTTCTTCTTCAGTTTCCCTGTTAAATGTCCTTCATTTCCCCCTGTTTTGGTAACAGTTCTGTGAAGATGTTACAATTTATCAAGGAAATTCTTGGTTCTTTGTTAAAGCATTAGCACACTAAATTGAAGTATTATCATGAAGTATGCGGGGAACATGACTATTTTCTATTCCCACGCAGCCCTTCTAAAGGTGATCCAAGTTTAAAAAGTCCTAAAATATACCAAGAACTGTGAACTTAGAGACAACATCAAGCTGCAAAACAAAAATTAAGGATTTGTTAACCCATATATCAACAGGTCTAGGCTGAGGTGCCCCAGACTAGTCAAACAGCTCAATGAAATTGACAGGAACTCTGGATTCATCAACTTTCCTCTCCGTGTAGTTTCCATTCTCACTGTCACAGAATAGGTGCTGCAGTGCCAGGTACTTAATCGGTATCCCAGTCAGGAATAGAATCAAGGGCATGGTGCAAATAATTTTCAAGGCATATATTTATGAAAGGGAATGTTATTGAACTATAACATATATATGGAAAAATGATGACATATCATAGACTCATTGAACTTTTACAAAATGAATGTACTCCATGTAACTAGAACTTAGTCCTAGAAATAGAATATGATTAGCCTCTGAAACTCTCTGTGTACATGAATCTAATTTACCATCCCTTCGCCAGGGACATCCATATGCACATTGTAATAGATTTGTATTTGTTTTTTTAATTTTGTGTGAATTTATCTATCTATTTATCCCAAATTTCTTCTCTTAACCATTTTAATGCCTATACTTCAGTGGTTTAAATTATATTCACAATTTGAGTTTATGTAAATACAACCATATAATGTGTCTTTTCTATTTGGCTTTTTTTTGCTCAACATTATGTCATGAGACTGTCTTTTTAAATTAGGAATATATACATGTTTTCCTTGAAACTCCATGTGACCTTGGGTTACGTTTCTTTGGTTGAAATTGGAAGACATAGAGCACTTGAGCTTGATAACTTCAGGGCATTTAGAAATAGTGAGGCATTTCAATCATTGCACAGAGAGAATGTCATGGCACTTAAAAATTTTCAGGAAATGTTGAAAAGAATGTCATGAGAAGATACTGGGCACAGAGGCAGTGTTCCAGGTGATCGTGTAGTGCTGGTGCTGACAGACAGCCATGAAGTGCTCATAAGCCATCACAGTAACGTGTAAATTGTGCACAAGTGGAAGAACAGTGAAAAATTACAAAAATTATAAACTCGAATTAATCAGGTATCATAAGTAATGCCAGATATCACATAGTAACTTAGGGTCGGTAGTGGAGGTGAAAAATTATAACAAAAGGACAGGTTGGAGATGACTAAGTATATGGACTTGTTGAGTTGGGATTCTGAGATGGTGGCAAGGCCGATGAGCAGATCACCCATGAAGGTGACCAGGTACATGTACACAAACAGCCCACAGAGAACAGGTTGCCTCTCTGGCTTCTCACAAAGTCCCAGGAGGACAATTACTAGAAGTCCAGCTGGTTTCCTGATTCCTCAAAAAGGAGTGTCTGCCAAAGGTGATGTAGAAACTCTCCTAGATTAGGCACCAATATCCAAGGTCGATTCATGATTTACCACAATTCAGAGCTTTTTCCTTTTGATGTTTGTACTATTCCGTTGTATGGATACAGCATGTTATGTTAGTCCCTTGTCTGTGATTGCACTTGAGTTCTTTCTACTTCTGGATTTTAGTACATCCATTGAAACACAAAGTAGATTAGGTTATGGAGGCTGAAGAGAGGGATACTGAGGAGTTATTGCTTAATAGGTAAGAGGTTCTTGTTGGGTGATGAAAAATTTTAACAATGGAAAGTGAAGATGACAGCACAACATGGTAAAAATTATGCCACTGAATTTCATGCTTCAAAGCAACTAAAATATCAAAATTTCTGTTGCACACACACACACATATATAGTGGTGTAACTACAATAAAAAGCCAACTATTAATATTAAATTAATAAAATAAAAACAAAAATATCTAATAAGCACCTCAAAAAGATTTGGCTTAAACTAAATACATTGTTGACACAATTGTAGGATATTTAGCAGCAACCCTGGACTCTGCCCACTGAATAGTATTTGTACCCCTTCTCTCCTGTTGATAAAGTATAAATATCTCCAGGCACTACTATATAATAACAAGGGTCCAGAATCTCACAAGGTTGAGAACCACTGGATGAAAGACTGAGAACTGGAAATATCTTTGCAAAGTTTCAAAAAATGTACCAGCCCTTACTTGGTTTATAACTTTAGGCAGCTGCTTAATCTTTTGTTCCCAACCCATTTTTGCAAATTCCAGAATTGTGCACATAACAGTACTACACTTATAGAGTGGACTTTTGTAGGAATTCGTTAAAATATTCCCCATCAAGGTGCTAATCTCATGTAATATTGTATAAATAGAAACATATCTCTTTCAATTATCAAACGTTTTATAACTGAAGACTAAATGGCCCCTCTTAACTTGCACTATAAGCAGCACATTCCTAATTGATTGGGAAAAGGTCATTAAGCAAAGGGGTGTACTGGTTATAATTTCATAGCCAAGGAGTCCAGTTATTCACCTTGTTGTGAGGGGAAAAGCAGTGTTCTACTGAAAATAACAGGGGTTGTGTCCTCTCACCAAGGCAATGGTTTGGGTCCCAAGGTACTGAAGACTGCTTCGTAAGTATTAGTTGTGGTATAAACTTTAATTGCAAGGAAGGGAAAGGTGACAGCATAGCAAGGCAGTAGGATGTATGAGGGGAAGGAGCAACAAAAGCTGGACTCACCCCCTGCACCTTTTTCTCTTGGGAACAGAGAGTGAGCAGGAACCATTTCTGTTTTCTCCTATCTGACCAGCGTCCCAAAGGGAATGATGGCTTAGGGGTGAAATAACCTGGCTATGTGCTACTGAGGAATAGAGGGAAATGTGCTCAAGAGTAGCTAAAGGAAAGCTCTAAATATCTCCACTGATGTTCTCTTTCATGCTGTGTGATCTTGGACCAGGTGATATGTGGTTGTTCCTTTCAGATCCTACGTCTGGCTGGGAGAAGATACCTAACTCCTTCCTACTGATTTATCTGGAGAAAAAGCTTTAGTCTCCATTAACAACAACCAAGGAAGAAATTAGGACTTTCACAGGGAGATATTCATCTCAGAGGTATCACCAAGTGAGTTACAGAGTAAGATAGAGGCTGTAGGATGGTGTTGTGGAGAACAGAAGCCAATAATTTTTATCTGAGGTAATGCAGAGTCAATGCAGCACAGGCCAGAGCTGAGAGACCATCCAGTTGTTTTCTTTGACTAATAAATGAATGTATTTATTTCCAGCGTACTTAAACCTTGTTCCTATATAAAAGGCCATAAATTCAGAAACAACTGTGAAAACAAAGAGGTGAACAAATCTTTAAGTTGATGCTCATTTGGAAGGTAGCTTTAACTACAGGATTCATAGAACATTTTAAGTGCATGTGACATAATTTCCTTAAAGATACATCCAAAGGAGAAAGTCACATCAGAGACAGCAATAATTGTGGTGTGTGCAGATTTATATACACCGTAATCTGGGAAGTTCTTTGCATATTGTATGAGGTACAAAACCAGGAATGGAATGTACCCATTGGATTATCAAAAACAGATCACATAATAAAAATATTAAAAAAAAGAAAAAGAAGCAGACAGACCATAACCCCAATCCCAAGAATAATAAAGAAGGTAATGTCTTGAAAGAAAATGGAAAAAGCGCCCTATTTCATCCAATACTGGACCGTATGAAAACCACTGTTATCTAATAAATATGAGACTGGCACAGGACAAACAGGTAGATCATTCCCTAAAGGGGAGGCAGGTGATCACGAAGCAGGTACAGGAAGGTCATCTTCTCCATCTGTGGCTCTTGAGTTTGGAGGACCCACAGCTCCCTTCTTGGCTGCTCATACTTGCTCCATGCTTACTGTACTTTCTGGGCTCCATTCAAGGACATTTTTCCCCACTAGCAAGGACTGACCTCCTCCTTAAACTTTTCTTACCCCTAGTGAAGTACTTTCCAGAAATTTTTGCCCATTTCCCAAAATATGAAAGACATATTACATTGTGATTCACAATGTGCTTTTGTGTACACACACATAGACACAGCACACAACACCCACAATGAACATATAACACACATACATCACACTAAAACATTTACTCATACACATGCACAGTATACACAACACAGAGCATACACACAAATAACATGGAAATGCATGCTTAGATACATACACATCAATGTAGATACACCCATAAAATAACCCACATAGCACTCTAGTTTGCAAACTGCCAGAATGTCATGTACCAGGATTGGAGTGCCTTTTTAAAAGGGGAATTTAATAAGTTACAAGTTTACAGTTCTAAGCCTATAAAAATGTGCAAAGTAAGGCATCCAGGGAAAGATATCTTAATTCAAGGACGGTAAGTGGGAAGGAAGTATATTATATATTAAGATATCTTAATTCAAGGAAGGCCTATCAGCTGGGAAAGCACATGGCTGGCACCTGCTGGTCCCTTGCTCCTGAACTCTGTTCCTTTCAGCCTCTGTTCCTGTGGATATTCCTCACTTTGCTTCTCCAGGGCTGGTTTTCATCTCTTGGCTTCTCTTGGCTCTTTCCATGTTCTTCTTGCTTAACAACTCATGATGATGACTTCTGGGTTCCAAGCATCTCCAAATATCCATGTCTCTATTTTCTAAGTGCTGGCATTTGTGCAACTCTCTCCCTGTTGGCTCTGTCGTTTCTGTCATTTCTCCAAAATATTTCCTTTTTTAAGGTGTTCCAGTAAACTAATGAAGACCCACCTGGAATGGGTGGAGTCACATCTGTGTCTAATTAAAAGGTCACATTCATACTTGGGTGTGTCTCATTACCGTGAAAATAATTTAGTCATAAGTTTCCAATTTACACTACTGAATCAACATTAAAAGATGGTCGCCCTCACAGATTGGATCAGGATTAAACATGGCTTTTCTGGGATACATAGTAGTTTCAAACCAGCACACGTAGTCAGCAAAGAATTTCTTGAAATGATTTTGAAAACACCCATACTAGATATGTTGCCCTTTGATGTGATCTCTATCATTATATTCTAATTCACTAGAAAATATCATTTTGAACCTTTCTGAACAAACATCTCAAAATATGGCATTCATGCTTCTAGCAATTTATCCTCACCATTCTTCAACATTTCCCTGCATCACTTTCTCTCATCATTGAAGATTCCTATGAAACCACATTTGTGCTTGTTTGAAAGGATGTATGTACCCTAGAGAAACCATGTTTTAGTCCTAATTCCATTTTGTAAAGGCAGCCATTTCTTCTAATCCTTATTCATGTTTGAGACTGTATTTAGATCATCTCCTGGGAGAAGTGATTTAATCAAGAGTGGTTGTTAAGCTGGATTAGGTGATGACATGTCTCCACCCATTTGGGTGGGTCTTGATTAGTTTCTGAAGTCCAATAAAAGAGGAAACATTTTGGAGAATGAAGGAGATTCAGAGAGAGAAAAGCAGACGATATAGCCATGGGAAGCAGAGTCCACCAGCCAGCGACATTTGGAGATCAAGAAAGAAAATGCCTCCTGGGGAGCGTCATGAAACAGAAAGCCAGCAGATGACACCGTGTTTGCCATGTACATTTCTGGATGAGAGAGGAACCCTGACCATGTTCACCATGTGCCTTTCCAGATGAGAGAAACTCTGACTGTGTTTGCCATGAGCCCTTCCCCTTGAGATAGAAACCCTGAACTTCATCAACCTTCTTGAATCAAGCTATCTTTCCCTGGATGCCTTAGATTGGACATTTCTATAGACTTGCTTTAACTAGGACATTTTCTCAGCCTTAGAACTGTAAACTGGCAACTGATTAAATTCCCCTTTTTAAAAGCCCTTCCATTTCTGATTGAGAGAACCTTCTCGACCAAAGGGGGAAGAGTGAAATGAGACTAAGTGTCAATGGCTGTGAGATTCCAAACATAGTCGAGAGGTTATCCTGGAGGTTATTCTTATGCATTAAGTAGCTATCACCTTGTTATTCAAGATGTAGCAGAGAGGCTGGAGGGAACTGCCTGAAAATGTAGAGCTGTGTTCCAGTAGCCATGTTTCTTGATGATGATTGAACAATGATATAACTTTCACAATGAAACTCTGTGAATGTGAAAATCTTGTGTCTGATGCTCCTTTTAGCTACTATATCAACAGAAGAGTAGAACATATGGAATAAAAATAACTAATGGGGGAACAAATGTTAAAGTAAATTCAGTTTGAAATGCTAGTGGTAAATGAAAGCAAGGGGTAAGGGGTATGGTATGTATAATCTTTTTTTCTCTATTATCATTTTATTTCTTTTTCTGTTGTCTTTTTATTTCTTTTTCTAAATCGATGCAAATGTTCTAAGAAATGATGAATATGCAACTATGTGATAATATTAAGAATTACTGATTGTATATGTA
>PVIY010056740.1:0-13182 GCA_004026745.1 Myrmecophaga tridactyla
GGGGTTTGTTCATATGAAACTTAATCCTGCAAAGAATAGGCTAAGCCTACTTACAATTAGGTCTAAGAGTCACCCCCAAAAGAACCTCTTCTGTTGCTCAGATGTGGCCTCTCTCTCTCTCTCTCTCAGCTGACACAGCAAGCAAACTCACTCCCCTCCCCCTCTCCTCTTGGGACATGATTCCCATGGGTATGAACCTTCCTGGCAACGTGGGACAGAAATCCTAGAATGAGCTGGAACTCAGCATCAAGGGATTGAAAAAATCTTCTCAACTAAAAGGGGGAAGAGCAAAAAGAGACAAAATACAGTGTCAATGACTGAGAGATTCAAAACAGAGTGGAAAGGTTATCCTGGAGGTTATTCTTACGCATTAAATAGACGTCACCTGTTTAGTTAATGTGTAATGGAGAGGC
The DNA here is from genome assembly GCA_004026745.1 of Myrmecophaga tridactyla. Classification (NCBI taxonomy): domain Eukaryota; kingdom Metazoa; phylum Chordata; class Mammalia; order Pilosa; family Myrmecophagidae; genus Myrmecophaga; species Myrmecophaga tridactyla. The sequence continues at coordinate 414 of PVIY010056740.1, forward strand.
TGGAGGGAACTGCCTGAAAATGTGGAGCTGTGCTCCTGTGACCATGTTTTTTGAAGATAATTGTATGATGGTATGGCTGTCGCAGTGACTGTGTGGTTGTGAGAGCCTTGTGTCTGATGCTCCTTTTGTCTACCTTATCAACGGACGAGTAAAACATATGGATTAAAAATAAATAAATAATAGGGGGAACGAATGTTAAAATAAATTTAGTAGATTGAAAGGCTGGTGATCAGTGAAAGGGAGGGGTAAGGGGTATGGTATGTATGAATTTTTTTCTGTTTTCTTTTTATTGCTTTTTCTGAATTGATGCAGATGTTCTAAGAAATGATCATGATGATGAATATACAACTATGTGATGATAGTGTGAGTTATGGATTATATAACAAGAATGGAATGATCATATGATAAGAATGCTTGTGTTTGTATATGGTTATGTATCATAAATAAAAAATAAATTAATTTTTTTAAAAAAAGGAGCATGGCTTTTCTGGGGTCCACCACAGATTCAAACCAGCACAGGAATTTATTAGGTTACAAATTTATAGTTTTAAGGCACTTCTGTTAGCTGGGAAGGCACATGGTATCTGCTTGTCCTTGCTCCTGGTTCCATTGCCTTCAGCTTCTAATTCCAGTGGCTTTCTCTCTAAGCGTCTGTGCATCCTCACTCAGTTTCACTGGGGCAAAGTCTGGCGTTTTCATCTTTTGACATAGCATCTCCAGACGTCTGTATCTTGGTTTCTGCACTCTGTATCGGCTCTCAGTTGTCTGTGTTGACTCTTTTTAGGACTCCACTAAAGTAATTAAGACCCATCTTAAATGGGTGTGGCCACATCTCCTTGGAAATAAGCTAATAAAAAGTTCCCACCCACAATTGGGTGGGCTGCATCTCCTTGTAAACACCAAAAGGTCCCATCCAAATAAAAGGTCTGCCTATTGGATTAGGATTAAAAGAACATGGCTTTTCTAGGGTACCTAACAGTTTCAAACCAGCACACCTAGACACAGAACTGTCTGGTCATATGGTAATTGTTTAACTTTCTGTGGAACAACCAAACTATTTTACACTGTGGCTGCACCATTTTATACTCCTACAAACAATGTATAAGCATTCTGATTTCTCCACATCTTCACCAACACTTGTTATTTTCCATTCCTTAATAATAACCATTCTAGTGTATGTGAAGTGATATACCATTATCATTTTTAAGATTTTTCACACTTGTCTCCTAAGGCTTACCAGAAAAATGTCCTAATCTACACACTGTCAACAGTGAAACCTGGTACCCATTTCACTACATCCTCACCAACCCTGAATGTTTCATATTTTAAAATTTTTCTAGGAAGAGAATGGTATCTCATTATTTTAACTTTAATTTCTTTGATAACTAATGATATTGAACATGTTTTATAATATTATTGACCACTGCATTTCTTCCACGTGTAATCTACTCATTCAAGTTTTTATTCATCTTCCCATTGGAGTGTTTCTTATCAATGTATGTGTTTATTATATAATAAGAACTCAATTGCTCTATCATTTATGTTGGAAATGTTTTCCTCAGTTCCTCCATTGCCTTTTAATATTGCTTACAGTGTTTTTAGAAGTTTTTGTTTTAATGTAATCAAATCCACTGGTCTCTCTTCTCATGAGAAACAGCATAGATGCTTTGAATGGGTTTTCCCTCATCAAGATCTGATAAGATCTGATAAATATTCACACATATTTTCTTCTGTATCCTCAATAGTTTTGTCATTTACATTTAACTCTTTAATCAAATGAAATTTGTTCTGGTTAGGGGTTTTGGTTTGGGGTATAAGTTAGAAATCCAATTTAGTTATTTGCACATACTTAACCAACTATCCTCTCCCATTGTCATTTTCTTCATATGGGTTCTACATGTTAGAAGATATTTTTCAGATATTAGTTTTGAATAAGCAACTTTACTAAACTTTCTAATTTTGAATTATGTGTCAATTAATTGTCTTGGGTTTCTGATATAAAACTGTATCAGTTATAAAAAATAATCTCCTCTTTTCCTTCTTGCTAACAGTTATGAAATTATTCACTAAACTAACGTGTAAAATAACTTAAAACAAGTCTCCTCACTTCTGATTTTAATTTAAAGTATAATACATTCATTCAACAAATATTTCCTGAGTGCCTCTTACATGCCAAGGACCATTCTAGATGCTAGAAATTCAGTAGTAAACAAAATAGTGAAATTTCCCATCTTTCGTATTTCTCTATTCTAATATTGTTTATTCTTAGTTTGAGAGATCAGTTGTTATGAAAAAAACTTTCCGAATAGTCAGGATTACCCTTAGATTAGTAAATTATCTCAAAGGATAGGGCTTTCTGATATCTAGAAATATTCACCCTTTACACAAATATTCACCACCTACATAGATACATCCTAGAAACTATTCCAGCACTGAGTGGATGATTAGACTAGATTAGTTCATTTAACAAGCATTTATTGCATCCCTATCATCTACTAGCTATAAGAAATAGAGATAAATAGAATATCCTCTGCCTTCAATAGTATGAGTATAGGTTAGCTGTGGAGGATACAGCTCTATGAACACACAATTATAGTAATGTGAAATATGGTATGAGAGGTTGGATGGGATTATATAATTCCATTCAAAGAAAGAAAAAGCAGTACTTAACTATGCATGTTTTAGGGAATGGAGGATGGTATTTTAAGCAAGGGAATCAGCAAATATAAACTCAGGGTCACAAGAGAACATGTTCACAATTAACTACCACAGGTTCTGTATGGCTTTGGAGTTGCCTCACAATCATGAGATTATAGTACTCATGATTAAATTATATGTGTTAATAGAGTGTTATAACATTTCAAATTTCTTATTAAGCTTCCCTTCTCAGAGCCTTACTTACGTATTGTGAATCTCTAACTGCAAATATTTACTTAAAATTTACAGACTACTGGTCTCTAAGAAGAGCTTCAGATAGCTTACAGAAAAGGTACACATGTAAAAAATGATTAAATAAAAATTTTAAATCAAAACTACATTAAAAGAGTCCAACACAAATACATCAATCAGGTGGATATGAATTCCCAAAAGTGTATTCTATAGAACATAAGTTCAAAGGAAAATTAATAGACATTAGATGAAAAAATAGGGCCCTTTACTCAAATAAAATGGGGAGAGCATTGGGTTAAACTAAAATAGATTTCTTTTCTGCAGGCTTCTCTGAACCTTTAGTATGTTAATATGTATTATGAATCCCCAAGAAAAATATGGTATCCAGTATTTTCCAAATGTATTTAATCATAAAATAATTTGTGGGACTTCTTTCATGGAACCCACTCAAACATCACTGACCTAGGAAATAGCATATATACTGTGATTGTCATTGTTGTTCAAGTGAAAGAAAAAAAGAAAATACGATCAGAAAAGTAATATTCTTTTTTCCTTATGCTATATTCCTTCAAAAAGAGATTGTATGAATCTTCCTTTGAAGAAATAAAGCAAAAAAAATTATCTTTAAGAGTTTTACAGAAGGTGCAGAAATGTTCCTCATACAGCTCTTTCTAATGATGTCTTCAATAAATGTTAAAGCTAAAATATTAGCATGTAACTTAGTGAAGGGGTGGAAAACAAGGTCCAAGGATGTCACTTTCTGTTCGTCTAGGCTGATACAGTAGAACTCGAATATCTGAAAGGGAGCCTTTCAGAAGTAAAGTTATAAATTGCAGAACGATAGTTACAAAATTGAACCTTGGAGGTGCTGCAACGGTGGCTCAGCAGGCAGAATTCTTGCCTGTCATACTGAAGACCCGGGTTGGATTCCTAGTGCCTGCCCATGCAAACAAAACAAAGAAGCAAACAAAAAATTTGAACCTTGGGCAGTGGCCAGAGGGCAGAGGTGGCAGCACGGCCAGTCCTGTCCTCACCAGGAGGCCACAGCAGGTCCCGGTGTCCAGGAAGGTCTTCATTCAGCGAGACTACAGCAGTGGCGCACGCTGCCAGTTCCAACCAAGTTCCCTGTGGAGGTGGGGAATCGGATTGATAGACAGCATTTTGAAGAAGCCCTTTGAAAATTAAATGACCTTCATGCAGAAGCAAAGAAGCTTGGGGGTCAAATATACCTTGAAGGCTGTTTGCCTTGTTTAACGGCATACACCATCTTCTTATACGTGGAAACTCATTATGAGAAGGTTCTGAAGAAAGTCTCCAAATACATTCAAGAACCCAGTGAGAAGATATGGGCTCCCCAAGGCCTCCTCCTGACAGATCCCATTGAAAGAGGGCTTCAAGTTATTGAAATAACCATTTAGAAAGACAGAGGCATGAGCTGTGGAAGATAAACCATAGAATGAAAGATCTCACGTTAAGCTGGGACCCTCAGATGTCCACTGGCCGATCACAGAGTGTCCCCGCCTCCTCTCCAGAGCATCATTCCTTTATATTTGCTGTCAGAGCCATGGTGCCATTTACTCCAAGGACTAACTTTCTAAAATTCTGTGCCTGGGGTAACCTCTAGTCGCTCAGCGTTCACTCTGTGTCTTGAAATTGTACAGCACTGTCATCTTTTGATTAGTTTCTGAGAGGACACAATGAAGCATTTCACTTTTTTATTCAAAGCCATTTAATAAAATATGCCACAGCCCAATGCAAAGTTGATATCTTAAGTGCCGCCAGTAAGTACCATTGGTTCTCTGTATTCCTCTCAATAAGCTTCCCAGATGACTTTAGACTTCAAGAAGTCATATCTTCACCAGTGTTCAGTCTTATTCCCCCAAGTTAATAAAATGCTTTTCTCTGGAATTTTAGTGAGGAATAGGCTGTATCTGTGCTTTTGTTAATGCATCTCCCAGATTTCAAGGAACAACCAGTTTTGTCATGAGGCAGATATTAAGAAGATCAGTTTTTGCTGTTTGGTTTCTCAAACTAGAGCTCATTAGAAAAATAATGTATAATCTTATTTGTTTTATTATAGCAGTTAATCTTAATTAAACCAGTATTTAATGCAATTTCTAGTTATTTTCTTTGGAGAACTTTGCTGTTATTGCATTACTGTGAATGTTGGGAAGACGTCTGTTTTGCTTGTTCATTACAGAAAATAAGTAAGCACAATAAAATGGATGCTAAGCCATCAAACACATAAATGTTTCCTGCTGTGTCCCTGAATGTGTAATAAGCAAGTGTAATAAATATTTTAATTATATATTTTTATAAATATAACTTATGAGGAAAAAATTGACAGGAATAATACTGTATATTGCTAATTTTTAATTATCTCTACTGGCAAACCATAAGAATCCTAGACCTTCCTCAGATATAGTATTCAGTGCCCAGAAATCTTAAGGATCAAGTAAAGTAAGCGATTTCCAAGTAAAATTCCCAAGTCTAAGTCAGTATTTCTAGTCTTTCTTTTGTCTGTACATTTCTTAGTATCAGGGTTTCTTATGAGCTTAGTTCATTTTGGGGGGTTTTGAGCACTGTATTTAGGAGAGAGTTAAGAAATATATTAAGAGAGAATGAAAAGTTATAAGTTTTACTATCAGAGATATTGTAGGTACTAATACTGGATTTTTCTTTTAGATTTAATTTTTTTATGGGTTTGTTAGATATTCAATAAATCCCATAAGCCTTTGTAATATTTTAATTCTATAAAACCCTTTTGGTACTTGACAGACTGTAATAGTGTGTCTGCCTTTTAAACTGTTGCAATAACTTTGCTGATGTATTAACACATTAGTAAAACTTTTCTTAAACAAACAAAAAAATTGAACCTTAAATTCCTGGCAAAAGAACATATGGTCACAATGCTAATAAATTGACATTTCTCATGATATTCTGAGAAAACCAGCCTTCATATTTTGGTATTTTATATCAGACATGTTTCTGTTCTTCATAATTTTCAGTTATCATTATTTGCAAAGAGGAACAAAAGGGCAATATTATGATTTTTTAATTACAATTTCTTCCACCACTGTGTGGCAAAATTAATCATCTGTGCAGATTTTAAATATCATCTGGCTTGAGACACATCCAGAGGAAGTTTTTAATTGCTGCCTCTGATAAACTTTACCCATTGTGACTTCCCAAAATTCTCTGATAAATAGCCTGGAAAACCCCACTCAAAAATAATTATTCTTCTTTCTGAACTTTTCGGATAGACTGGGCCTACCAATTGTAATAAAATATTGTTTGAATTAAGCACTTTGACAGAAAGAGACTTATTTATATTCCCATCATGATAGGCCCTGCTGAATTTCATCCCCTGAGCTGAAGAATGAACCTGAACAGAGAAGCATGAAAGAAGCAGAGGAATTTGTGAGGTATATAAATTATAAACTTTTGCCAGATCCCAGAGCTGAGGTTTCGATTTTGATCATGCTTATACTTGTTCTGTGATGTCATCTATATGGAACCAGAAAGTGATGGAAATAACATTGACATTTACTGTTTTAAAAAGGAACTGTGAAAAAAAAAGCAACTGTGAGAGTACATGGGTGGTTTAGTGGGGTGCATGAGTGGTTCAGGGATAGAATACTCACCTTCCAGGTTCAATTCCTGGACCATGCAACCAAAAAAAAAAAAAAAAAAAAAAAAGAACAACTGTGTTAGAAATTTTCCTTCTGCATTCTCAGCCTTGGTTGACAGCATGACCATCTATCTGGTCAAACAACCTGAATATCTAAGAGGCAACTTTGATCCCTCCCTTTCCTCCACCATTCATTCAATCCCACACACGTGCTGTCAATCCCATCTCAGAGAACTATTTGAACAAATACTGCCTCTCTCCAACTCTGAAATCACTGTCAATACTTTATGCCCATATATTTTTCTGGACCATTACAATATTTTCTTGATTTTGCTTAGCTCTTCTTACCTAGACTGAGAATAACCCTCTTTAATTCAACTTTTAAACTCTGCTTGCCTGAGTTATTTTTCTATATCGCAGATTTTTCTGAGAATCCATCTTTTCTTCTAAAATGATCCATTGACCCTCATCACCTACAATATTTCCCAAAACAAAGTCCCAAGAATACTAGCACTGCAGAATGTTGAAGCATTCGACAGTGCTAATAAGGGTTTGGAATGGCCAACTAATTTGGGGAATGCCAACTTAAAAGGTGCTTTTACCATTCTTCGCTATAAAAGTTCCAGAGCCTTTAATGTGCTTTTAGGCATCATGAAGTGCCAAGAGGTGGGAGTATAAAATATGGGGCTTCCCAAACATATACAAATACATATGTTTTAAATGCACATATTTTAAAGAAGATTTTGTAGAAGTAGGGTTCCACAGACCACACTTCAGGAGACACTGATCCAAAGATAAAGTTCTCACTACTTAGTAAAATATAAAGATCTTCAAGTTCCAGCCCCAAATCTCCCTTTTCAGCCATTTCTACAGTGATATGTGGGTAACATTTAACAACCAGCTCTCCAAAGGGGAATAAAGCCAGGCAGCCTTTAAATTAATTTTTCTTTTTTTTTTTTTTAATTTGCATATGGGCAGGAGGCACCAGGGATTGAACTCCAGACCTCCAGCACGGTAAGTCGGAGCTCTGCCTGCTGAGCCACGGCAGCCGCCCTTCTTTTTTTTTTTTTTTTTTAGCCTTTAAATTAAATGAAGGGTGTGAAACAACTCAGATTGTATCACTCTCTACTTGGAACCTTGGCTGGTCCTCTACTGTCTAACCAAGATGCCTCTTAGCCTGGCAGACAAGCATCTCCAAGAATGGGTCCCTACCTGCCCCTCTAATTATCAAGGTAACAAATGCCATGGCTAAGAGTGAACACTGGAGTCAGATGCTCGGAATCAAACTCTACCTCTATTACTTGCTACTAAGCAATGTTGGTCCAGTCCCTTAATCTCTCTGAGCTTCATAAAAAGAAGAGAATACCCAGTTCCCGAGCTTGTTTGGATAATTGAGTTAATGTGCCTGGCAATCATTCAATATATTTGGGGCCTTCAAACTATGGTCCAGGACAAATCTGGCCCACTGCTTGTTTTCATAGCACAGCCACACCCATGTTGTCTATGGCTACTTTCACTGAAACAGCAAAGTTGAATAGTTGTGATAGAGACCTCAAGGCCCACAAAGCCTAAATTAATATCTGCTATCTGGCCCTTTACAGAAAAATTGTCCAACCCTTGCAATAAATAGTATCATTATTACTTTACTCCACTCAAACTGTACCACTCACCTTTCCTTGAATGAATCCTGTAATTTCCTTCTGGTCATTGCTCAGGCATTCCCTTCTCTTGAAATGCCCACTCTACCCACCTGGATATGTAAATCACATAGCACAATGCCTGACTCTATTAAAGCTCTTCCCTCTCTTCTCAACTCTGAAGCATTTTGATTCTAAGGCTCTCCTGATACTATTACAACTGAAGTAGTATCTCCCCCCATTCAATTTCTATAGTACTTCATTTATGCAAAGTATAACATTTTTCAGATACAGCTTCATGTGTCCCTGTTGCTTGCCTGTTCTCGCTTGCTCTCTCTCTCGTATAATTAAGGTCAAGGATTATGTTTTACTGATGAAGTATCCCTTCACAATACGAGCTCTCAAAAGGTACTCAATAAATATTTGTGGAATGCCTAACAATCATACTACATCATACTATAAGAAGCTTCATTTTCTACAGGAAGCCATCCTGAACTCCACAGTTTGGAAAGTTATAGAGTCTCAGTTCAGCACCACCAAGACCCTGCCTAACTCATAGCTAATCAAGATTTGGAGTCCAGAGCAGACATTGCAGAAATTGTGTGGCCATTTCCTTATTTCTTCTTTCAGATAACACTAAGCAGGGCTGAATTCACTTCACATGGGCACCAAAAACACTACATAATGCCCCTTTCTTCTTCCTTTGTTTAAAATTGTGAAATACACCAGGCCTACAGTGATTATAAGATATATTCATATATAATTTAAATATATAATTTAACATAAATTCGTTTAAACAATAAGAAACACCCGTATAGCCACTACCCAGCATAGGCAATGGACTAAGGACTTTGACATTCTCTGCGTTCTCATCTCCATCACACCCTCCATCCTCTCCAATTTCTACCATGGGTAGCCACTATCTTGACGTTTATGTTACTGATTTGTTACTTTTCTTCCAGTTTTATTCCATATGTGTGTATCTCTAAACAACATTGCTGACTTTTTGCCTGTCTTTCAACTTTATGTAAGTTGAATCCTGCTAGATGCATTCTTCAGTGACTTGCTTTTGTTGTTGTTTTTACTTTAGTTTCTGAGACCAGTTGATATGTGAAACTACCTTATTCATTTTCACTGCTATAAATTATTCCATTGTATGAGTTTACCAAATTTTCTTTTGCCAATCTACTGTAGACATACATATTGGTTGTTCTGAATTTTTACTATTATAAACGATGATATTAACACTCCCGCACATTACAGTCCTTGTGTAACTCGAGTTGCAGGAATACTCAACTTTACTAATTAAAGCAAAATTGTTTTCTGAGGAAATTGTGCCAATTTATACTCTCATGAAGACGATCTGGGTCTCTGGGTATCAACATCAACTCAGACCCCATGTCCAGTAGTCCTCAAATCTCTAGTTATTCCCTTTTGCTCAGTATACAAATACCTGAGTAAATGGCCTAGTTTTCTTTGGGGACCAGGGTATTAAATAGCTGAACCAGATAAGAAGCATGTTTTCCAACAGAATCCATTTTGGATTTTTAATTTTGGGAATTTTCTCAGGTATGGAAAACATATTGTAAACCAAGGCTGAAGTAAAAGTGTTTTATTTACCTTTTGGAACTAGGGGATATCAAGGACAAAATTTAGGATTTTACTTTCATGTTTTTCTGTTTCTAGCAGGGAAGCATATTAGCTAAGGGGCTGTTACCAAGTCCTTTAGAAACAGGACTGTTACCTGTACACTGCAGGGGGTATTGATTGGCTCTATTTTGCTGCATTTTAAAGAGGCCTCTTTTGGAGCAGGGGAAACTAGCAGTGTTCTGCCTCGCTGCCTATTAGAAGAGAGCCTAGAGGGAGCTAGGAGTGAGATGCTGCAGAGTATGGCACTGCCTTGCTTTTTTCCAGGCAAATCAAGAGGACTGAAAGCTATTTCTTAACACAGACTGAGATCTGAAAAAGTCCAGCTCTCTGTTTAAGGACTCAGCTGAGACCTTGCCATGCATAATTGGCCAAAGGCTGTTTGCTAAGGCGAGAGCTTTGGATGCTGACCAGCAAAGAAGAGCAGTCATAAGGCTTAGGCTTCCTCAGCATCCCTGAACCAACCGACTCTGGACAGAGCAGGGATGAGACAGCTTATGGGAACTACTCATATCCAGAGTCCTCATAACTTACTGAAGAAGGAGCAACCAGAACACTTGCATATGATTCTAAGGCTGCTGTAGTTAAGTCAACATGTCCCTAACACTGTCTGAGCCCAAAGGTCTACTCTTTGATTACCAAGGAGTAGTCTCATGGATGGAATTGTTACAGATCTTCTGTGTGTTTGTACTGCCCCAGTAAGAAAACAGAGACGGGCCTTTGCTGATGCATATGCAGTTCAAAAAAATCTGATACTCTGAGCTGAGTCACTACATTTGGTACAAGAGACGTGAATCTCTGTGGGATGAGTTCCTCTACAACAGAACCCCAAATTGGAACCCTTTAGGAGTTCCAGAGAAGTTATTTGCAGCATATATATTCATATTTGTAGCATATAGTATCACTAGAATACCAACTTAGAATGCATTAAATAACGCCTACAAATAAATAAGAAAAAGAAAACAGAAAGTCAATTAAAACATCAATCACTAAGAAAAAGACAAGGAAAATGAACAAAAGCCATGAATGAACATTTTACAGAAGAGAAAACATAAATGGCCTAAGAAAAAATGTTCACCCTCATTAGGAAAATTAAATGTGAATTTTAAAAATATAACAGGATATCAATTCATACCCATTTAATTGAAAATATGAAGTGTTCAGTCTGTTGGACTGCTGAAAGCAATATATTAGAAATGGGTTGACTTTTACAGGGGGATTTATAATCTTACAAGCTTATAGTTTGAAGGCTGAGAAAAATATCCAATTCAAGGCTTCATCAGGTGATGCTTTCTCCCTGAGGACCAGTTGCAGGCAATCCTGGACTCCTCTGTCACATGGCAAGGCACACGGCAACATCCTCTAATCACTCCCTTCTCCTCTGGGTCTCATCACTTTCAGCTTCCTGCTTCTGTGGCTTTCTCTCTCTCTCCCTATTTCTCATTTAAAAAGGATTCCAGTAAGAGGATTAAGACCCACCCTGAATGAGGTGGGTCACATATTAACTTAAGATCCTACTCACCAACAGATCCTACTTACAATGGGTCCACATCCACAAGAATAGATTATCTTTCTGAATATAATTTTCTGGTGTCCATACACCTTTAAACCATCACACCAAATGTTAGTGAGGATATGAAGCATGGAGAATTTTCATACATGCTGTTAAGAGCATTTCTCCATTCCATGAGTATATAGTTGGAATTGATATTTTAGCTGTTGGAGTGACCCCACACTGGGCCTCTGGTCTGTAAATAAGAGGATATAGGAGGGCAAATGGAAACCTCTGAACCTTTCCCCATACCCTGCCAAGATAGTAAATCAAAAATAGTATGGTATCCTATAGGGAAGGAGAGTGTTGAGATTAGTACTACCTTTAAACAGCTAAGAGATAAAGGGATGGTGTCCCAATGAAATCTCCATTTAATTTGCCAATCTGGTCCCTGCAGAAAGCAGATGAGTCCTGGAGAATGACTATATTCCATTGCTGGCTTAGTCAAGAAGTAGCAATGTACCTGGTCATCCATTTTGTATGAAATACAAGTTGCCTGAGGTAAGAATATATAGGATTCGTGTTTGTCTCACTTGCTTACAGGCATGCTTCACGCAAGCACTCACCAAGAGACCTGCTGCATGCAAGTCTCTGTTTCTAGAGAACCCAGTCTAAGTCAAAAGATAATACCAAATAATTTGTAGCACTTTCCAATCTTATTTGATCATGGGACCAATCTCTGCAGAGCATCTCAATGAACTAGTATTTTGTGGAATACAATTTAGAAAAATTTGTTCTAATTTCTCCTCTACCACCCAACTATACACCTACATGCAATTCCTTCAACACACTATGTTCCTCCAAGCACCATATTTTTACATGTTACTCTCTCTATCTGGATTTCAGAGCCTCCATCCCCCCCCCTTATTTTTTTATTCAACATAACAATATACAAACACAAACATTCTTACCATATGATCATTCCATTCTTAATATATAACCAATAACTCACAATATCATCACATAGTTGTATATTCATCATCATGATCATTTCTTAGAACATTTGCATCAATTCAGAAAAAGTAATAAAAAGAGAACAGAAAAAAATTTATACATACCATACTCCTAACCCCTCCCTTTCATTGATCACTAGCATTTCAATCTACCAAATTTATTTTAATATCTGTTCCCCCTGATATTTATTTGTTTTTAATCCATATGTTTTACTCATCTATCAATAAGGTAGATAAAAGGAGCATCAGACACAAGGTTTTCACATTCACACAGTTACATTATGAGAGCTGTATCATTATACAATCATCTTCAAGAAACATGGCTACTGGAACACAGCTCTACATTTTCAGGCAGTTCCCTCCAGCCTCTCTGTTATGCCTTAACTAAAAAGGTAATATCTATATAATGTGTAAGAATAATCTCCAGGATAACCTCTTGACTCTGTTTGGAATCTCTCAG
>PVIY010056741.1:0-13261 GCA_004026745.1 Myrmecophaga tridactyla
TCATTTTATTTCTTTTTCTGATGTCTTTTTATTTCTTTTTCTAAATCGATGCAAATGTTCTAAGAAATGATGAATATGCAACTATGTGATAATATTAAGAATTACTGATTGTATATGTAGAATGGAATGATCTATTAATGTTCTTTTGTTAAGTTTAATTAATAAAAAAGTTTAAAAAAAAAAAGATAAATGGATTTGTTTTTTGAATGTACTTGGTTAAAAGTCCAACTGAAAAAAAAAATCAAGCCTAGAAAAAACCTGGCAATGGAATATGGAAACACTGTAGTTTCTCCTTTGAAAATGAGAAAAGAGTGAGAAAGCTGTATGGAATGCCTGCAAGCAGTGAAGACAAATCCAGAGCTAAGAACTTGTAATTTGACAATTTCTAAACACACATACTCTGCAATTTCTAGTTCTAAGTGTAACTCTTCTGGTGAAGAATTTTGAGTTCAGGAAGAAACCTGGTTCAAATTGGAAGATTTTAAGTACATATGGATGTGGTTAGAATGATTACCCTTCTGTTTTAGTTAACCAGGACTTAATTTGTTCCTGGACAGTTTAAAGCTTTTTCTTTTTAAATTACAGGACACTGGTCGTCTTGTGTCTTTTGAGGTGGTTAATTTCTCAGTTTTGAGGACTACAAGGCTAATGGAATGTGAAATATTCTTAGGAGCAAAGTTATGTAACAGAAAATAAAAACCTGACAGTTTTGCATTTCAGGTTTGTTTTACGTAAGTATTCACAAGCAAAAAGAGGGAAACTCCAAAAGATGTTCTTGGAACAAAACTGTGGCTCAAGAGTCCACATGCTATAAATCTCTCAATCTCAGAAGACAAACTATTGTTTGCTTACAATTGGCTGACTAGATAATTGCAGTAGGAAAAGAAGGGTGAGATGTCTCAGGAAGTAGCTAAAAAATAACCCACGGAGATGGATGGTTTGCAAACTGACCATCCTCAAAGAATTTTTCTGACCTAGGATGAAGAGACTGAATAAGAATTTTGTCCTTGGGTGGGACAAAATCCGAATGGGCAAGCAGCTGTTGGCTGCAGTAAAATTACAGTGGGAGAAGTGCTCAGGTTAATTGATACTAACATTGCAAGAGGAACAAATGATATTTTTAATCAAAATATTCAGTATCTGTTCCTTAATGATAAAATAAAGTGTGACAGAAATGAAATATTTCAAGTGGGAAAAATCATAATGCCAAACTGGAGAACATTAATTGGATTGCATTATTATAATCCTAACATAATTCATTCCACACTTTTAGTGATTTTGAGGGAATAGGTACTAAACACTTACTATGTATTGCACACTTTATATTATATTCATTGTATCATTTAATCCTTAGAACCATCCTGCCAGGGAGGTAATCTTACAGATGTGGAAACTGAGGCTAAGTTAAATGACTTGCTCACGCACCTAGTCAGTTGCAGTCAATTCATACCTCTTCTCACAGCAATGCTCTTTCCTCTATACAATTCTGCTTCTCTGTCCTTATGGAAGTTTTGTTATTACAGCATTTTTTTTTTTAATTTTAGAAGTGACAGGCACTTGTGCTCTGCAGTTGTCACATAATAGTATGTTACAGATGCAGATATGGAGTATTTATTTACTAAGCAATCAGAATATTTGTACTGAAATGGCAGTGGAATTTGCTTAAAAGATGCTAAAGAATTGCAATTTTGCATATTTTTGTCATTTGTTTTTGTGCTATTTGGAAAAGAGCTCTGGAATTTCTTTTTTAAAGAGTGGCAAGCAATTTCTTGAAAAGGAACTGCCCCGACTATGTAAAATCACCCACAAGGCTTGCTAGAAATAACAGGTTTCTGCCATGAAAAGGGTAAGGCCAGGGCCAGACATATCCATGCCCATGGAATTCCTCAGATGATTCTGTTTCAAACACTGACTTAGGGAAGAGAAACTCAAATCTGGATCATCAGAATCTCTTGGAGAGAATTTAAAAAATCCAGATCCTTTAGCTTCTTCTTAGACTTAACTAACGAAAAAAACTTCTGGTGGTGGATACTGGGAACCTCCACATTTGAAGTTGCCTTGGTAATTTTGATCACTTGCCAGGCATGGGAGTCCCTGGTTTGGGGATTATCTGGAATGAACTCTGGGTAGTGGTAGTTGGTAAATTGCAAAAGTAATCTGCACCATCTAGGGAGATGGAATTTTCGGTTTGGGCTTTGTTAACTTATCATTTGACTCTCTGAGAGCCCTAGAAGTAGCTCAAAGAACGTGAGCTTCAAGATATTATCCAACTTAAGGAAGAATTAAATAAGCATACAATGCTTCAAAAATTCTTTTATTTATTTATTAATATTTCAGGAAAAGCTTCCCCCTTCCCTTAATATTCTTCCTCTGAAAGTGACTTTTATTTGCTGAGCTATCTAGCAAATACACAAGGGTCAGTGATAAAATTGGAGTTGACTTAGAAGTTAGGAATGGATATTCAATACTCTAGAGGAGTATCTTTACACTCTAATCTTTAACTACTTAGTTATTTCAAAAGCAGCAAACTCTTCATGTGAATCTATGTGCTTTGGATGTGGCCCTTATAAGAATCTTGTTTCCTAGAAAGAGAAGCACCCAATCCTCTGAAAGGTCAGATGATTCGGGAAGGCCCAATTCAGCTGGAAAGAACTTTCAAATAGATGGGGGAAGGAAATAGCAGAAAGTCAACCAAGGAACTATAGGAAAAAGGCAGAGCAGCAATGGGACTAGATGGGCAAACAAGCAGCAGTCACTCTCAAACAGATGAAGCTAGGTTTATACAACATAGCCAGTGTGGTAGTTAGACTCAGCTGTCAATTTGGCCAGGTGAAGGTGCCTAGATCTATTGCTGTGGACATGAGCCAATGGCGTGTGACCCTCATCTGTTGCTGATTACATCTGCAGTCGGCTAGGAGTTATGCCTGCTGCAAAGAATGTTTGATTTAATTGGCAGGTGCTTAAATGAGAGAGCTCAACATAGCACAGCCCAAGCAGCTCAGCCCAGGCCTGTAGAGATGCAGAAAGGAATCACCCCAGGGGTTGTTGGACCCCAGAGGCCTGGAGAGAGGGCCAGCAGAAATCACCCTGTGCCTTCCCATGTAAGAAAAAACCTCAGCTGAAAGTTAGCTGCCTTTCCTCTGAAGATCTATAACTAAATAAATCCCCTTTTATTAAAAGCCAACCCATCTCTGGTGTGTTGCATGCTGGAGCTTTGGCAAACTAGAACAGCCAGGCTTTGTGAAAAAAAAGTCCCTGGAGATTCAGAATGTTCAAGATCAACATTTTCCACACACATGTATTTTTCTGTGCAAAGTGTGTCCACTGTGGAATTTCTAACTTGGGGTATTTGCATTACCTAGTTTGCTACCATCTACATAGAGGTGAGCAAAATAAAGAGATTAGTGTGTAAACAACTTTTATGCTCCCTTTGGAAAAATCTTGATTGCAAAAGCTGTATCTATAGCAGGAAGGGGTTAACAATACTGTGACTGATAAAAGGAAGGAAAAACTTCATCTTTATTGAGTAACATCTACGTGTCAGGCATCTTAAGAAATAGGTCCTGCTCTCTAGAAGAGCTCACAATCTAATGGAGAAGACAAAGTAAACAGATACTTTCAATCTAATGGGGTAAGGTCCTGTTTTTATAGTGGCTAAGGTAAAAGAACCCTGAACATTTCAGATTTCCTCAAACAAGACATTCTAAAAAACAATCACAGTATTTTCAACTGCCTGTATCATGAAAAGTACAAGGAGAGGGAGGTTGATTGGCTAATTCTTAGGGCCTTGCAGGTAAAGCAGTACCTACGGCATGAGCCCTACAATCCAAGCTTCACAGGGCCAGAATATCTTCTCAGTCTACCAAATTGAGCAGTCTCTGTGGGAGGTGATTCTTTATAAACTCACAATTGATCGGTTTATTAATGAGAAAGCCCATGTAGCATTACAATGGAAACAAAGTTAGCTGAAGGCCTGGGATTACTTGACTGTACAGACAGTACATACACTCTAGGTTAACAAGGCCACCAGAGAAAGCCCAAGTCAGAAACTGATAAATACAGAAATAAACTATTTACCAAGTACACCAAAAATAAAACAAAAAGAACTGGACACTCTAAAGGGCTATGGAAGCCTAGTAAGTAGTCATTCCTACTCATAAGACAAAAATCCCAGCTCAAGATCTGGAGCTAAAAATTCAGAATGGACCCTATTAGATATTTTTAAGGCTAGTGTTATTTTTCTAGATTCCATGCACCCTCATTTATAAGTTACTTTAAAGCAAAAAAATTGATTTAAAAAAAACTAATTAAAAAAAACTCAGACTCTACTTAAAATTGGGCCTGGGGGTCACTCCCAAGGGAACCTCTTCTGTTGCTCAGATGTGGCCTCTCTCTCTCGGCTAACACAGCAAGCAAACTCACTGCTCTCCCCCTCTCTACGTGGGACATGTCCCAGGGGCATGGACCTTCCTGGCAACATGGGACAGAAATCCTAGAATGAGCTGGAACTCAGCATCAAGGGACTGAGAAAATCTTCTTGACCAAAAGGGGGAAGAGGGAAATGAGACAAAATAGGGTGTCAGTGGCTGGGAGATTCCAAACAGAGTCGAGAGGTTATCCTGGAGGTTGTTCTTACACATTAAATAGATATCACCTCATTGGTCAAGGTGTGGTGGAGAGGCTGGAGGGAACTGCCTGAAAATGTGGAGCTGTGCTCCTGTGGCTGTGTTTCTTGAAGATGACTGCATGATGATATGGCTGTCGCAGTGTGACTGTGTGGTTGTGAGAGCCTTGTTTCTGATGTTCCTCTTGTCTACCTTGTCAATGGACAAGTAAAACGTATGGATTGAAGATAGATGAATAAAAGGGGAACAAATGTTAGAGTAAATTTGGTAGATCAAAATGCTGGTGATCGGTGATGGGGAGGGGGGAGGGGTATGGTATGTATGGATTTTTTTGTCTTTTTGTTGCTTTATCTGGGTTGATGCGGATGTTCTGAGAGATGATCATGGTGATGAAAATGCAACTATGTGATGATAGCGTGAATTATTGATTATGTAGCAAGAATGGAATGATAGGATAAGAATGTTTGTATGTAGATATGTATCATAAACAAAAAATAAATAAATTTAAAAAAAGAAAGGGAGGTGTAAGGGGTATGGTATGTATGAATTTTTTTCTGTTGTCTTTTTATTTTTTTCTGAATTGATGCAAATGTTCTAAGAAATGATCATGATGAATATGCAACTATGTGATATTGTGAATTACTGATTATATACGTAGAATGGAATGATCATATGTTAAGAATGTTTGTTTCTTTGTTGTCATATTTTCTTTTAAATTTAAAAATTAATAAAAAAAATTAAAAAAAACAGGCTCATTGAAGAAAACTAAGAAAGAATAAGGGGCAAAAAGCTAGATTCACCCATAACTCCACCACTAAGGCTAATTCTTTAACATTTTGTTGTTATTCTAGCTGGGGCAAACCTCTTCTATGTATGCATGTACGTTTTGTATCATACTTCATATATTCTTAATTTCAAGTAGTAATTTCCTGACCTGTCCCAAATCCTAAGAATGCACTCTATTTGGACACTGTTGGTATTTGACAAATACTGACGGAGGTTCTCAAACTTTAGCGTGCATTAAAATCACCTGGAGGAACTGTTTAAACTTTGCTGGGCCTTACCCACAGAGTTTCTTTCAGTAAATATGGAATGGAGCCCTAAGATCTGCATTTCTAATAATTTCCTAGGTGATGCTGCTGCTGCTGCTGGTTTGGAGAATTGTATTCTGTGAACCACTGAAAAAACAAAGAGACCCATTGTATAAACACTGGTGTGGTTTTTGTTCTCAAAGATTTAGTGACATTATACCAGCAGACACTTTCCTCAATTTCATTTAGAAAAGATATGTAATCAATTTTTTTTTTTAGTTTAAAAAAATTTATTTTAAAATAATTTGAAACTTACAGGAACATTACAAAAGTAATACTCAAACAATACACAAACTCCAACTTGCCTTCACCCAGAAACCCAGGTTTACCATTTGCTGACTTGCTTTTTGCCATGAGGGGAGGGGAACACAGTAGGTTGCACTTAAAAAAGAAAACTTTTCATCTCAAAATACTTTCAAATTTATAGGACAGTTGAAAAAATAATACAAACCCCATACAGAGAACTCCAACATACCACTACCATCCAGATGGTAGATCTACCAATTTTAACATTTTTCCGCGTTTTTCCTCTATCTATCTATCTATCTATCTATCTATCTATCTATCTATCTATCTATCTATCTATCTATCTATCTATCTATCTATCTACCTACCTACCTACCTACCTACCTACCTACCTACCTACCTACCTACCTACCTACCTACCTACCTACCTATCTATCTATCTATCTATCTATCTATCTATCTATCTATCTATCTATCTATCTATCTATCTATCTATCTAATCTAATCTCCATCCATTCACCCATCTTCTGAACACTTGAGTGTAGGCTGTATATATCAAGCTCCCTGAACACTTATTACTGGCATATACTTTTCCTAAGAATAAGGATGTTCACTTATGTGACCACCTTCAGTGCAGTTACCAAGTTCAAGAAATTTAACATTAATATAAATATGTCCCAACAATGTCCCTTTGAGCCTTTTCTCCTCCCTTGCTATATCCCATCCAGAATCATGCTCTGCATTTAATTTTCATGCCTCTATCATTCATTCTTTTTTTTAATTGTGGAAACATATATATGACATAAACTTTCCCATCTCAAACACTCCCAATCATACCATTCAGTGGGATTAATCACAGTAACAATACTGTAGGAGCTTCACCACCTTCCATTACTAAAATTTTCCCAACTCTCCCAACAGAAACCCTACACCTATGATGCATTAACTCCCCATTCCTCCTGCCATCCGTCCTTGGCAACCTATACTCCAACTTCTGTTTCTATGAGCTTGTGTGTTCCCTGATATTTTCTTTGTAGTTACCATGGGGCTCAATACATTCTAAATTGATAAGAATCTCATTTGCTTTTATACTAACTTAACTTTAACATAAAATATGTTCCTATACCCCTCTGTCCCTCCACCTTTAAGTAGTTCTTGTCACAAATCACATGTTTATATAAGTCTAAAACCACTGATTTCTCATTGCATTTAATGCATTGACTTTTTAAAAAAATTTATTAATTAAAAAAATTAACAAACGAACTAAAACATTAACATGTGATCATTCCGTTCCATATAATCAGTAATTAACAATATCATCATTTAGTTGCATATTCATCATTTCTTAGAACATTTGCATCAATTCAGAAAAAGAAATAAAGACAACAGAAAAATAAAATGAAAACAGAAGAAAAAAAGATTATACCACACCTCTTACCCCTTGCTTTCATTGATCACCAGCATTTCAAACTAAATTTATTTTAACATTTGTTCCCCTATTATTTATTTTTATTCCATATGTTCTACTCATCTGTTGACAAGGTAGATAAAAGAAGCATCAGACACAAGGTTTTCACAATCACACAGTCACATTGTGAAAGCTATATCATTATTCAATCATCATCAAGAAATATGGCTATTGGAACACAGCTCTACATTTTCAGGCAGTTCCCTCCAGCCTCTCCATTACATCTGGAATAACAAGGTGAGATCTACTTAATGTGTAAGAATAACCTCCAGGATAACCTCTCGACTGTTTGGAATCTCTCGGCCATTGACATTTTGTCTCATTTCACTCCTCCCCCTTTTGGTTGAGAAGGTTTTCTCAATCTCTTGATGCTGAGTCTCAGCTCATTCTAGGATTTCTGCCCCATGTTGCCAAGAAGGTCCACACGCCTGGGAGTCATGTCCCACGTAGACAGGGGGAGGGTGGTGAGTTTGCTTGTTGTGTTGGCTGGAGAGAGAGGCCACATCTGAGCAACAAAAGAGGCTCTCTTGGGGGTGATGCTTAGGCCTAATTTTAAGTAGACTTGACCTATCCTTTGTGGGGTTAAGTTTCATATGAACAAACCCCAAGACTGGGGGCTCAGCCTATAGCCTTGGTTCTCCACACTGCTTGTGAGAATATCAAGAATTCAACTTGGGGAAGTTGAATTTCTTCCCATTCTCACCATTCCCCGAAGGGGACTTTGCAAAAACTTTTCCACTCACTGATCGAATTACTCTGGGATTCATCGGGGCATCACTCTGGACAAACCAACGAAATCTCATGTCCTACCTGAGATTCCAAGTACTTATGGTGTTCAATCAAGCTATCTACATAAATTATATTAGGAAATGCACTAGTCAAAATATAAATTTTGTACCAAACATTTTTTGCTTTAGTCTCATACATAAGGTGAAATTTTAAAATATTAATTACCATCTATTTTCAGCACCCTGCAGTAATGACATTCCTTTGTTCTTCCTCATGCACATTTTTAAAATTTGCACATTTATTCACTGTTATTATACACTCTCGGCATTCCTAGATTATACCATCTCAATCTTTAATGAATAAGACAATTTTTTAAAGCCCAATTTATTCATTCTTAGTAGGAATTGGATGTACTTTGGATAGAAAAAACTTCTGAGATTTTGCTGACTAGCATACCACAGACTACAGGAATTTCAAGCATGCAAAAGCCCTTCCCAAAGGTGGCCCCCAACTACCTCCCAAGGCTTATTTCTCCTTAGTCATCTCTTCCCTCAGCATTAAAAATTTTCCTTTTGCTTTCCACACTTCCTAACTTTTATTCTTTCCTCTGCCTGGAATGCTTCTTTATCCAAGAATTTCTCAGTCAGACTTAAAATCACATCTCAAATGCCATTTGCTTATATGAGCTCTTTCCTGAAACAATAAATAGCAAGTCACTCCTCTTTGCTTTTGAAATTTTGTTCATACCTGTCATTATATGCTATGTTAAAATTATCTGTTTACTTATCTATGTCAAATCATAAGACTCTAAATTGTAGGCAGTGTGTCAAATTCAGGTCAAGTCCATGGCAAAATTTAGTTTGGTGACTGATTCAGACAGGTAAGCAGATAATTCCAACATAAAACACAGTCTAGCCCATAACAGTTACTCGATATTTGCTGAATGGGTGAAAGTTCAGTTTTAAAAATGAAGAAGCTAATGACATTTTAGTACAACAGTTTTTCAAAGGACTTCTCTGAATAGTCAAGAAACATTTGTGTTCCTATAGCGAAAGACAGTATGGTACAGCAGGAGTGTGGGCTTTGGAGCTAGACTACCCATGCTCAAATCTTGGCTCTACCATTAGCAGTATAATGGGGTACACTTATTAATAACTTATTACTGTTATATGCCTTAGTTACCACACCTATAAAACATGAGTAATAGGTGCCCTTCTCAATGGGTTGTTGTAAGGATTAAATGGATTAATACATGTAAAATATTTAGAGTGCCTGGCACATACTGCTCAACAAATGTTAGCCAGTATTATTTTTACGGTATCAAAGGTGCAAGGCTGGTCTCTCCCTCAAGAAACTAACAACCAAGTTGGGAGAAATAACAGGAACCTGTAAAAGATGTAACATATAGCAGGAAATTAAGTATTAAATGTCAAAGTTACGTATAGATAAAATTAATGAACATACAGTCTCCCCAGATAAATATTTTCAAGAAAACTACAATCATCTCTCTGTATGATTAGCTTCAGGTGTTTGTTTTAAAAAAAAAAGAGCAGCTATAATACTAAGTTGAGTCATATGAAGCCTTTATAGCTCAAAGACTATCAAATATTAGTATTTTTATATGGTTCCACCTCACATTGTCCAGTAACACTTTGCTCACAACTAAAGGGAAGCTCTTTACAGATTTATGCAAGACAGAGAGAGGGAGAATTAGATTTTCTGTACAACGGCAGAAAATGAAGGAATTCTGTCTCCAAAGTATCTTTAGAGGACACCTAATTCAAATTCATATATTTGTAACAGGAAATCTCAGTCAAATGTCTATAAGAAAATTTTAAGATAAATACTTCCAAGAGAATAGCTAAGAAAGTTTGTGTATTTTAATGAATTCAGGAAAATCTTAATTGCCTCCATTTCCCTTATAAAACATTATAGGTTTTATATCTATTGCCTGTGACCACCTCAATCACTCTCCAGAAAACAACTGTAAAACCTTATTCAGAGTTGAGGCCCATACTAAAGATAATTAATTCCTACTTATTATTTTGGGTTTTTCTAAGTAAATGTATTTTACAGTCATCAACTTGCAAAGGAGCACATCAATCAATTTTTTTTAGTAAAGAAAATCGAAGTAATTTAACAATTTTTACAGCTACATTCATCTGATGATGATTTGATTAGGAATCTGGTTTAAGGGTATCTGAGATGTATGCTAGGAGGGTACCTCCTTAAAAAGAGCCAAATGCTTTCTATCACTAAAAAATGTTTCAAGATGAAAATATTAATTCAGAAGGAAAATACTAAATATTTATTTTATCTACTACTGATTTAATTAACTAATTTCTATGTCAAGTTATGCAGTGTACATAGCCTTTCCTTTCTAGTTTCTCAGGAAGGGCTAGAGTTTTCTCAAAACAGCAAGATCAGTGGTAAAAATATAAACAGTTCTGATACATGTTACTGCATGGATGAACCCTGAAAACATCATGTTAAGTAAGTCCCACATGAAAAGACAGCTATTGTGTGATTCCACTTACAACAAAATAACTAGAACATACTAATTCATAGAAACAGAAAGTAGACTACCAGTTGACTACTAGGCTACCAGGGACATGGGGGAGGGGAAACAGGATTACAAACAGGATTTCTGTTTGGGGTGATGGAAACGTTTTGGTAATGGATGGTGGTGAGAGTGGCACAATACTGCGAATATGATTTTAATTTTTTTTTTGCAACTGCCCTGTCAATTTAAAATTATTTCAGAATTAAAAATTTTAAAAAAATTAAAAAGAGCAAGAACCTTTTAACACTGTCCAAGTCAGTGTTAATGATTTCAAGGCCGGGTGTAAAGTCACTCTGGAAAAGCATTCTCAACAGGCCATTGACACCCACCGAAACTCCAGCCTGATGCTTTCTCCATTTTTTTCCCCAAAAGATTCAGTCAATCTCTATTATTAATGAATGAGCCCTTTTACTTACCAACAGACAGGTAAATTACTGCAACCATGCCTATAAATTAATGTAATAGTATTCAATGTGAAGGAGAACAGCTGAAGACACCCTGAAGTTCGGTCCATACTGTTTTTAAAAAACTGAAAACCACCTTATTCTAGCTAATACATAAAAATAATACTCTAACAAAATGTATTTATCCTGAATATATGTTTGTCCTGAAATGCTATTTGAGAATTAAAATTAAATAAAATTAGGATACACGAATTAATGAGTACACTTTAAAACACAAGGAGTATAAGTGAGGACTTCTTCATGTAGTCCTAACAACATTATCTCATGGATAATTTTCAGAATGCAAAAATACAATAAAAACTATAGTGGAAATATAGGGATTCATTTATTACTTTTTGGTTTACAAACAAAGGCACCCAATAATGCTTCTATTTAATTCTTATAAAAGATTATCAATTTACATTTAAAACAAAAACAAAACAAAAAATCCTGAATCAGTTCCTGCAAACACACAAAAAAAAAAGGAGAGAAGACTTTATTCCTACCTGCTCCAAAATTTATTACACATATTCAAAGAATGTTTATTTTATACTATCTTGAAGCCAAGAATGTATTGCAGCACTTTTCTGTGCTGAGTTTTAGGACCTATTACATAGCACAACAACCTCACAATTGAAAAATGCATATGCCAGAATTATAAGGGTTAAAAAATGACTAAGGCAAAACATCCCAAATGTTTGATTATAGTTTTATAAAATGAGTTAAAGGAAATATTAAATTTATTTAATAGGCTATCCTGTTAAATAATGTTTGTGTAGAATATATAATCAAACATTGAACTAAAAACCACATCTAGTAAATTCCACACAGAAATTATTTCCAAAAGCTTTAAGCTTTTATTTTAAGCTTAAAGTGTAGTTGATGGGGATTAACAATCTACAGACTCTTTATACTAATTTTAGAATCCTAAATTCTAGAATGCTACCTATTTAATTTATTCACCAACTTTTTGAAAATAGAATTCTAAACAAACACACAAAATTAATGCAGTGGTCTCAGGATTCCAATTGGCATTTCTTTAAAAGTTAAATTATCAGAAAAATGTAACAGTTCAGAAGATATACACTCCTTATGCACTTCATAAGCCTGTTGAAATTGTACCCGATTCTTTTGCAAGATTCAAAGACAATGCTTGTGATTCTAGGTATATTTGGCGGAAGTATAAAAATATAGAAATGTTAGCATATTTTCAACACATTATGGAAATATATTTGAAGAGATGGCGTAATCAATATATACAGCATCTATAGTTAGCTACATGGGGCACTTTAAATCAAAGGCATCATCATTTATTCCATTTTTAGACACTGTCATAGTCTCTCATACCTTACACAAGGTATGGTCCTAGACCAGAGACTTTTGTATCATTCCAAAGAATATATATGTATATTTATTTATATACATATTTCCTTTAAAATAATGCTTAAAAGTTTTACTGCAGAAAATCTGGCTTCAACATGGAAGCTTTTTCCTTTTGAAGATTATACACCTGCATGGAAGAAGGTGATTTTCTTTACGTTTAGTTTTATCACAACAATAATAAAATAAACTTCTTGAACATTGCATTTAAACTGACAAAGAATTAACTTTTTGTATTGTGAAATGACCTTTTTAAACATATTCCAGACACACAGCTGATGATTTATATATAGTACAACTTGATCAGCTTAATTAGAACCGTATTCTGCTGAAGAATGTTAAACCAAATGTATGTTAAAACAGTAAGGAGACTTAAAGGGAATTATAATGTATCATTAAAATACACATCAATTTGCTTGCTATTATTTCTATCTATAATGCATTTCTTTCTAAAGCTAAAACTACATGCAGAAAAAAATAGATGGTATCTTCAGACATTCAACAGTTTGCTACTTTATATGGTATGTAAATAAAGTCCTTTATTTAATTTCATACACATTTTATTTTTCTTGAAGGAATTCAGCTTTCAAGATTAAAAATTTGTATGTGTTTATACACACGAGAACATCTTCTTAATGTTATTACTACCTGAAAATACATTTTCCCAATAATAATGCACTTTCATTGGAAAGTCAGTCAAGCCTTTTTAAAGTTCT
>PVIY010056742.1:0-13167 GCA_004026745.1 Myrmecophaga tridactyla
AGCCTTTATGTGCTGGCAACAGCCTGCAGGGAACAGGGAGGGGGAGGTAATGCTCGGGAGGGGTGCAGGAGAGGTGGGTTGGGCTGCACTTAGGGTGGGGATGTGGGGCAGGTGTGTGCACTGGGGACTGGTGGGGTGGGGGCGCCTGGAGTGTGGGAAATGGGATCAGGTGACGGGGTTCGGGTGTGTGGGGTGCAGGGTGAGTCACCGGTCACGGGGCTGCGCTGGTGAGGGTACCGCACCCAAGGAATGCAGCTTGGCTTAAGTTTTAGTCCCCAGCTCCCGTCTGTGCACTCCCACAGGCTGCATGCCTCTGTGCCGGGCTTCGGCTTTCTGCCTCTCAGTCCGTGCAAAAGGCTCCCCCAGGTCAACTGCACTCCTGAATTGCCACCTCCGTCACCCTCCTGTCCCTTCTCTAACTTTCCCATGGAGCAGGGCTGATCTCCAGCTACTCTATTCGACCACCTCCCCAGAAGTCCACGTGTTTAATTTTTGAACTTCAAAGTAGGGACTTGGGGGACAGGTCAAGGTCCCAATCTTCTGATGACTTTCCCATACCTAAATAAATTAATAGATGCAAAGACAGGCATAGGGAGCACCAAGCACCCATGGCTATGTTGGGGGAAGGACAGCAATTAACTACTGCCCCCAACGCTAAGCCCCAGTCAATCATGTCCCATTACATAAAGCCGCTAACACTTTGCACATCAAGTGTTGCTTTTTTAAATGATTATTTTCTTGTTTATCAAGGGATTATGATTTCCAAATGTCAGCACTCCTGGGGAAGGAGCCAGGGAAGGAACAAGCCCAGTGGGCTCCATATCTGTCTTGGTTTGCTGTCTAGCATCTTTAGCGTAATAGGTCTGGAATGAGGACAGTACCTAAATCGGCAAAGAAAAGCAAAAAAATTTAAGGACATTTCAATAGGACATAAATGCTTCTGCCTGCTTTCCAGTGGCAACCCTTGATACCCTATCTTTCCCATTCCTGGGATCGCCCCTCTGGTTTCCAACTCCTTCACTGATACTATTAAGCAGAATAAGTTAGGGAAATGATTCCCTGGTGACTTTCATATCTGCTGCAAAGTGGAGGCCTGGACTAGGGTCAGAAAATATGGATGAGGCCCATCATCTCATCTCATTGCCCCTGAAAATGAAAGCCTTGGATTGGAAATGGAAAATCTGGGGAAGAAAAATTTGGTTTTAAGAAAGACTGTTTTTTTATTTTTCTTGTTTTTTTTTTTTTGCATGGGCAGGCATCGGGAATCTAACCCAGGTCTCTGGCATGGCAGACAAGAACTCTGCCACTGAGCCACCTTCACACCACCCAAGAAAGACTTTTTAAACTGCTTGTTGAGAGTGGAGGTTCTAGAGTCAGTTTGAATTCCAGCTGTTTACTAACTCTAGCCTGGGTCTGGGCAAGTTGCCAGGGCAGGTAATACCTGTCCCACAGGGCTGTTCTGAGCACTGGATGTATTACAACATTGGGAGGTTGGACAGGACCCGGCAATCAGGCGTCAGCTGTCATTTATTCCTGCATTCCTGGTGTCTGTTGGTGTCCAACAAATTCTTGTCACCAATGTTACTGTTTTCACTACTGACAGAGTTACAATTTGTGAGATCCTGGTAAAGAATTTCTAGGGCTGGGGGCCTGGGTCTGCCCTCAGAAAAAGCACAAACTTCCAAATTCTGATCACCTGTGACCACATTTCAGTCTAAGTTTTAGTTCAGCAGAAAAAATGCTTCAGGTGTTGCAGGGCTACCTAATACTAGAAAGACCTTAATATAACTATAAGAATCCTTACTCTTTTAAAGTCTGTATTTAAATTTACAATGTAATTAGGCTTTCTATCTTTTTTCCTTCCCCAAACCCAAAGGAGGCAGTGTTAATAAACAAATTTCTTCAAAGTGAGAGGGCACCACCAATTCACATGAGCCTGCTGCATAAATGAGCCCGTGGGAAAAATGAAGTTGTCCCAACACTCTGGCAGTGGACACCATGGCTTCATTCAGAAATGAGTTTCAACTGGCCAGAATTGGTTATATTTCTGTTTCACCCTGACATGGGAATAAACCGATGTTCTGCATTAGATTTTTGATTGTTTTTCTGAGCCCCTATTATGAACTCATTTCTACTTCTTACCAAAGAAGAAGTTAACCCACCTGTCCTATTAAGGGTGATTTAATATTTTTAAACATGGAAAGAAGGTCTATCTAATTATAAGTTACTGCAGACAGATATTGTCTATCATATATTTGTACCCCCTTGGCTCCTTAGCCTGGGGTGCTGAATATAATAAATGATCGATAGATTCACTCCTTGGCTTACTCTGGCTCACATGCAACCATTACTAAAATTTCCGGGCATTGAGCAGAGCCACAGAGGAGGCCCTGAAAGAAACAGGTGAGAGAAGCAGGCCAGTGCCCCGGGAAGGCATGACATTAGGACAGAGGAAGGCTGCAGGCTCGTCCCACACAATATGGGACCCTTTGTAGAAATTGCTGACTCACCTTCTATATTGCAGCCACCGAAGTATTAATCCTAAATGCTGAAGTATTTGAGTCTGTGTTTATCGTCTTCATTAGACACTGATTTTCTTAAGCCCCTTTCCATCACCTGCACCCATCTTACATTTTGCAGGCTTAATAAAGCAACTTTTGTTGGTTACCTTAAAGCATGGATGAAAGGGTGATCGCATTAAATAAAGGAGAAATGGGAACTCCATGTCCCATCCCCTCCTCCTCTGCCTCTCCCAGCTCCTCACAGCTGCGTGTGTCCCTCTTGCCAGCCACCAGCCCACTCTGCCCTCAGCCCATTTCTTGACTGAGCTTGCCCCGTGTCACAGACCTCAGCATTCTGCATGTCTCCTGAGCAAGGGGATACCGATTTACTCACCTGCTAACAACTCATGTCACAAGCAGGTATCGGCTCCTATATTAGTTTCTACCCTGTGATCTCCCCAAGTCTCCTGGGCTGGATATTAGCAGCCCAGGGGTCCAGATCTCCCCGCTCCCTCCAAGGCCAGGCTTGAGCTCTCACTGCCCGTGAGGAGGAAGTCTCTTCCCACATCTGTCCACCTCCTCCCCTCCCCATCCCCATGGAAGCTCAGAGAACAAAACCAGTCTACAATCCTGGAACCTGGGTCTTCAATCTGACTGGTTACACCTCCTGGCTCCCTGGTCCCCATCCACAAGCAAAGTGAGGGCTGGGGGTCCTCGAGGCCCTTCCTCAGCATGGAACTGGTGAAGGGGCCCAGGTGCCCATTCCCAGACCCTCTGGATGTCAGCTCCCCACCTCTCCTCTGGTCTAGCTGCTATCTCCTTCCGATTGGAAACCCCAAGTCCATCTATTTCCTGGTCCCACCTGAATGCACCCCACCTTTCAGGCACGGCGACTTCCTTGCTCCTGTATGGCGCTCCTCTCAGGCCCCCTCCCAGCTCCTGGCCTCTTCCCCACTCCGCCCTATCCTCCTTTGGTCACCTTTCCTGACCAAGCTTCACTCTGATGTGGATGCTGGTTTGGTTAAGAGGATCCGGAGTGGCTTCAATAACCAGGCCCAGAGAATATTGGTTATGAATTAATGTGTGAATTCCAGATTGGGATTGAAGGCACCGGGTCTTCTTCACCTTTGTACCCTGAGTCCTTTGTGCACTGGCTGGATGCATCAATATTTATTTGATGAATGAATGTACAAACAAATGAACAAAAGAACTCAAGGGAGCTCCCCAGTAGAAGTCTACTGGACTCTCTCTCCAGGGCCCTGTCAGTTTGATGCTTTCATCAATGGCTGCATTTTATGGATATCTAATAAATATTGTTGAATGCAGAGTGTTATAGAAGATTTATTTAAAAATTGCAAATGATGGAATTTGGGAGTTTATTAATACCATATTTCACCAATTCTAAGATGAGCATTTTAATATCTTTGAAATCAGATGCCTCCTATGATCAACTGCATGCCGTGGTTTAAATCCGCAGTGTTTCTTTCTTCTTCATAGTAACCTATACAAAACAGTGCATCTTGCAATTGAAGGAGACTTGTATTTGATGTAATATGGTGTACTGGCTGACGTCATCCAAACCAAAAGCTGTTATCAAAGAGAGAACAAATAGGGGTGACCCTAACAAGATGGAACTTTATGGTGATAAACAGACAGTCCTGAATTTAAGTTCAAAAAATCAATTGCAGATGTGAAAAACGAAGACAGCTTGGCTTAAATTCAACTCCTATCACAACAGCAGGAATAGGTTTGAGTAAAATGCTGATGAAGAGTCAATGGCAGTGTTGCTGCCCGCAGAGCTAATGAAATTCTAGGTTGGGTAATAGAAACAGAGTGGCCCGATACAGGCAAAACTGTCTCATTGAAATTTTCTTTGGTCAGATAGAGTCTGAAATATTGTTTCTATCGCCACATTTTGAGAGACACGTTAACAAACTGGATCATATGCTTTTATTGAAATTGGGCTTTGGAGTTAGACCTAGGTTTACGTGGAGAGATGCTTTCTAGAAAACAGCTTGAGTAAAGGTGCTGTTGAATTTATCGTTAAGAAAATTGTCCTTCTTTCAGAGGACACAGGGGAATTTTTTTCTTTCATTTCCAGACCCATGAAAGCTGTGCTTTCAGTTTGTTGTTATAATAAGACACTGCATTGTGTAACTGTCCATGTTTCCCTTTTTTGCCTTGGCTGCTGGTAAGTTCAAAAGGCAAATTTAGGACCTACGTCTAGCAAATTCTCGAGATCCGTATGGCATGCACTTGCATACTTCTCTTACCCTGTATCAATATATCTTGCATTTATTTTCCCTTTACTAACATTCTCATTACTTCTGTAATCTTACTGTATGGTTTATGCTTTTGCAAGCTCCATCAAATCTCTTTTAGAATAAAGTGGGGATACGAGTGAATAAAAACCAAAATAACTAAGTGAAAACCCGATGCATATTCAGAGGAGAGCAATTGGGAAGACAAGTGATCAGAAAAGTGTTCCCGAGAGATATGGCTGAAGAAACTGGAACTGTTTAAAAAGCAGGAGACTTACTGGGAGATGAAAGCAATCTGAAAAATGTTTATAGGGTTATCATATTGGAAACAGGTTGCATTTATCTGATAGTAAAACCAGCAGAGGTTACGGGGAAATAGATTTTTTTCTTAATATATGGAAAGAAAAACTGAAGTGAGAATTCAAGCTGCCTCCAATGATTATGAACGCACCACGAGGTCACGTGCTCCCTGTTTTTGGAAGTGTTCAGGCCCGAGACTGAATGGCCACCTGTCAGGGATGTGAAAAATGGGCTTCCGGAATGAGTTCGGAAATCCCATCTGCCTGTGAGTCAACGTTTTGTGAAACGGAAGCCAGGTGGCGAGGGAAGGGGAGAAACCTGTCAAGGTAACTGAGGCGTCAGCCAAGAAACTTGCCCTTGCAGGATGGGATTCAGTGAGCCAAGGACCTGCAGGAGGAGAGGGCACCTGCTCCAAGGGGCCAGGACAGGCTGAAGCGGACATTCTTCCCAGCACAGCTCCTCATCCTGAAAATAGCACTAAGGGAAAATTCAGAGCACACACATTAATACCGAGGAGCACTGCCTCCCGTCCACCGTCCACCTTCCTGGTCTCCTGAGTCCCCTCACAGAGCCTCAAGCAGGGTTCAAGAATGTGGCACTCCCGATTCCCCAGGGCTCTTTTATAGTCCCTTTTCTCAGTTCAAATTCCAACCTTCACTCTGATTGGCCGACAATTACCTCATTGTCTCCTCACTTGCTTAGAAAATCACATCTGCCCTCTCCACCCGCTCCCTCCTTCCCCAATTCCTCTTCCTCTGAAATGACAGATTAGTTCCCTTTCTGTGCATTCCTCCCCCTGAGTTCACAGCTCCCCATTGTCCTCAACCTGCTGTCCCAGGGCTTCCAGCCCTTTCTCTCCTGACTTCATTAGTCATGCAGATTTATGCAGTGCCTCTCTCGGGCAGCAATCCCCGACCATCTTCCCTGCTATGTTAATATGCAGTAGATTCCTTTCCCGGGGCTCTGCTTTCAGCAGATCTTCCAGACTGCCTCAGACTTTCTCCCCCAGCTTGGTGGGGGCAGCCGGAGGTGGTAACCACAAGTCCCTCTGGTGGACAGATGGAGCTGGAGAAGGGGACAGGAAAGCCCCCCAGCCCAGGGACCCAGCTGACGAGTGACTGAGCTAAGAGTAGGAGGGGAAGAACGAGATAGCGCCACCAGCTGAGGCTAAAAAAAGACCCTGCCTCATCCAAATGTTCCCTAGCTCAGGACCACGCTTCTCCCGCTTCCTCTCCTACCACCTCTCCAGAGCAACCAAACTGCAAATCAGACAGCCACTGTGAGGTTCCTTTCTCCATCAGGGCCCTTCTGGATGTCCATTTTAATTCGATTTTGACAGATGCAAAGAAGCGGGGTGGGGGGGTAGGCAGAGATCCCCACAGTGCAATTCCCTCCCCGCTTTCACCCACATGTAAGGTGGCCTGGGCCCAGTCAGCAGGATCGACAGTTTTGGAATAATTTATAGCCCGAGACCTCAGAAGGCTGGAGCTCATCCAAAGCCATAAACTTTGTTCAAAGTGCCGTTTGATAGTTTATGGCGAAGGGCAGATGTGACTTCCTAGCCCCGGACCTGCCCCTCCACTACAGAGCACCCCTGCCTGCTGTTTGTCTCCGAACTTTCACCAACGTGGGGTACTCAATCACAAATGTTATGGAGACGCAGTTCCTGAGCTCTGGGGTCTGTGCATGCCCAGGTCCTTACACTGCCAGGTCCTTGCACATCTGGTCTTTGCATGCCCAGATCCATACACAACAGGACTCTACACTCCTAGGTCCTTACACGCCCTATCCTAATCCCCTTCGACTACAGAAAACTTGTTTTTCCTCCCAGTTTCTGTCCCCATCTGTTGCTGAGAATCCCCAGGGCATTCTTCCCCCTGTCTCCCACTACTGCTTGCTCCATGGCTAGTCCTCTTGGCCACCACCCTCGGTGGCTGCTTTCTCCTGACTCCCTCCTTCAAGCATGGGCATAGGCTCTTCCTGCAGTTACCCACTGTGAAAGCAAAAACAGACTATATTCAACAAGATTGTTGTCTAAAGGGTGTTACAGTACATACACAAAAATAGCATAAGCTTCCATGTGATATATAGGGAACCAGAGAACCTGCCCACCTCCTAGTCTGCTTCACTCAGGAAGAAGCCATCCTTTCCTTTCCCCATCTGAGCTTTGAAATCATTTACAACCCCTGATGGCCATCACCCATCATCCCCTTATACAGCCTTGGGCTCTACCTCTTAAGATCCAGGGAAAGGAAACTGCAACTCTCCTCATTCTTCCTCCAGTTCTCATTTCCTGGTTCAGCCTAGAATGATTGATGATGAGACAGTCCACCCCTCCCAGGACCACCTGTATGATTCAGCCAACATCCTGGCCTCTGAGGCCCTCATCTGCTCACCTCCAACTACGTTTCCTCCACTTCACTTCAGCCATTTATTCTTATAGCCAGTTTAAACCTTGTCATCACCAGGCACTCTCCCAGTGCTGAAATTTCCCTTTCAAACATTCCCACTAACTTCCTGTCCTTCTCGTTCACTTGTTGTAGCATCTTTGTGGTTACAATTACTTAACTACATGGAGACATCCATGTCTTGCTCTTTAGCAGCACTTTCTGTCTTTGCCTCTCTCCTTGTCCAGCTTAGACTCCCCAGTCTATCCTGACAAACACTCCCTTGCCAATACCCTCACTGCTCTTGCCACTTTCTCCCCTGACCAAACCTCAGTTACGGCTGTCTGTACCTAACCTGCTAAATGTTTCTGGACACAATCTGACACCAGGCTGACTGGCCACACTTTAAATTCATGTTCAGAAGCCTTAACAGGGAATTCAAAACTGCCTGGAGTGCCTATTATGGGTGCCTGGAAGGTCTGATGTACAACCTCTGGGATAACTGCTTGATATCTTCTTGCTCTTTCCTCAAACTTTCCACACTCTATCATCAAACACTCCCTCAGGCTGATTATCTCACCCCATACTTCACTGAGAAAATAGAAGCTATCAGAAGGAACACTCTCATTCTCCTTTTACCTATACCTGCACCCTCCCCAATTCCCTGTCTTCACTCCATTTACATGGGCTGAAGCATCCCTTCCTTGACTTTCAGTCTAGATCTCATCCCCTCTCCCCTCTTTAAGGATTTTGCTCCTGCAGACAGCCTCAGTATCTCTTGCATCATCAAGCTCTCTCTTCCCTAGGTCGTTTGCATCACTTTACAAACATTCTCTTTTCACCTACTTTTAAAAGAAAAAGGCACATGAAAGATGCTCAACATTAATAGTCATCAGGGAAATGCAAATCAAAACCACAGTGAGATACCACTTCACACCCACTAGGATGCCTACAATCAATAGGACAGATAACAACAAGTGTTGACCAGGATGTGGAGAAACTGGAACTCTCATACAATGCTCGTAGGAACTTAGAATGTTGCAACTGTTTTGGAACGCAGTCTGATAGTCCCTAAGAAAAGTTACATATACAGCTCCCATTTGAGGGAGCAATTCCACTCCTAGATATATACCAAAGGGAAATAAAGACATATGTCCACACAAACGCACATACACGATGTTGACAGCAGCATTAATTATAATAGCCAAAAGGTAGAAACAACCCAAATTTTCCAAATGGATAAATAAAATCATATATCCATACAATGAATATTATTTGGCAGTAAAATAAATGAAGTACGATACATGCTACAGCATATATGGATGGGTCTTGAGAACATCATACTAAGTGAAAGATACCAGCCTCCAAAGTTCACATATTGTGTGTTTCCATTTTCACAAGATGGCCAGAATAGACAAATATATAAACAAGATAGTAGAGTATTAATTGCATAGCACTGCAGAGGTTGGGGAAAATAGGGAGTGGCTGCTAATTAGTACAGGGTTTCTTTTTAGGGGCAGTAAGAATGTTTTAAAATTGATTGTGGTGATGGTTGCACAGTTCAGTGAATATGAGGTTTTTAAATAACCAATGAACTGTGCACTTTAAATGAGTAAATTGTCCAACTTGTGAATTGTATCTCAATAAAGCTATTTATTAAGAAGGGGGGGGAAACTTCCCTTAAATCCTCGTTCCCCTCTAGCTACTGCCCTCTTCTTTCTTTTCCTTCACAGCAAAATTTTGTGTTGTTGTTTTTATTTTTAATGATTTTATTGTGAAATACAAAATACATGCAGAAAAATGATAAATTTCAAAGTACTGTTTAAAAAGCAGTTATAGAACAGATTTCACAGGATGGTATAGGTTGCAGTTTAAACTTTCAGGTATTTCCTTCTAGCTGTTCTGATACACTAGGAACTGACAAGTAGTATCAATATAGTGGTTCAGTATTCACAATCATTTGTCAGATCCTATCTTGTCTCCTATAAATCCTCACTCTCCTGTGAGCCTTCTTCCAATCTTCAGGTATATTTGGGCAATGACCATTCTAACTTCTTCCTGTTGAAAGGAGGTGTTGATATTATGGGGAAGGGGAATACAACAAGTTGATTTTCTTGAAGAAACTGATGCCACTGAGTTCCTGGGCTTAGCTGGCATAGGAACAATCTGGTAGTTTTAAGTTTCTGAAAATATGAACTTAGTAAATAAAACTTTTATAGAGCCTCAGATAGAGCCCTGGGTATACTCTGGGTCTTCAGGAATGCTGTTGTTTGGGTGTTTGGCACACCCTGGCCATTAGCAGTATCTACCTGAAGCTGACAGAAAAGTTTCAGAAGCGTTGTTTTTACCCACTGTCTCTCCTTTCTCACTTCTCATTCTTTATTATGATAAGATCATTTTTATTTATTTTGGGCCGTAAATGCAAGTTGAGTTATTCATACTTCTCAACTTACTACTATCATCTTTAATGGGAAAAAGGCTCCTTGTGTTTTGTTTTCTTCCCTTTGCTCCTAATATTTTCTTCACCTCCTACCACATAGACACCACTCAATATGTTTTGCATAACATCTTGAACCTGCATGATTTGTGAAATATGATAGTGTCTTTTCGTGTTTCTGGGTTTTAAACATACTTAGCAGCAGTGAAGCACAGTGGTAAGTAAGACTGGGGAAGTCCTAGCTCTGCCACTTACTCACAGGGTGACTTTATCTTAAGCAAGTTACTTACTCCTTGGGCCTTGGTTCTAGGTTTGTAAAATGGGGACTCATTCAACAAACATTCTCAAATACATACTGAGGGTCTTCTATGTGCCAGGCACTCTTCCAGCCATCAGGGATACAGAAAAACTCTCTGCCTTCATGAAGCTTATATTCTATAATTGCTTTGAAGCAATTTTTAATTTTTATTATGTTTACATTTTTGCTTTTTACTCAATATCATATTTTAAATATCTTTGTACATTATTGTATATATCCTCACCTTTTTAAAAGAAATGTTGGTAGTGTTCCATGGCTTGCACCCAGCATATTTTACTTGCTTATTCTCTAGTGATAGAAACCTGGATTGTAGGAGAACACTGAGACAAAAGTATTTAGAAAAGAAAAGCAGATTTTTACATGCAAAGAGGACAAAGGAGTCAGGCTGTGGAAGGATTGGTTTCTCAAAGAAAAAAAACATAACAGATATTTAAGGTAAAACTTACAAAGTTACCAAGTATCACCAAGCTTTCATTTGTGTGATCATGGCGCAAAAGCAGCATTTCTTTTTCACATGATTATCCTATCCAAGTTATCATTAGCAGTCTTCAGATATTAGAACTGCAAAAACCAGGGGGAGAGTTGGTTCCTTCAGTCAGACAAGAACATATGGGATGTGCTTAAGGTTTTCATTTATTTTGAGGAATAGAACTAGACAGATCATCCTGTCATTTAAGTTGTTTTTTCTGTTTATCTCAGGGTGCAAAGTGTCCCGCCAACCGTGGGATGTGACATACACACACATAACGGCATCAAGACAAAGACGTAGTTTTGCTTCCACAATTGCTACCAAATTCCTGCCACAATAGTGTAATGTATATTCCCTTTTGCATGCCCCTTCTGGGCTTGTGCATGCATTTTTCTGCAGAATTACCCAGGAATGGGATTGGGAGAACATACAGTAAATCGTAAGTGAACAATACCATTTAGACAGTATCAATATATATATAAACTATCTAGTAATAAGTTTTAAAGGCACACAGAGCTAGCAGGACAAATATATCAGAATATTTTACATTCACTTAAATGGAGTAAATGTTCTAATTAAAAGACAAAGACTGCCAGCCTGTTTTAATAGAGTACTTATAATAGACCATTTAAACATAAGGCCTACAGAAAGTTTGAAATTAAACAGATGGAAAAAATATGCCATGTGAAGTCTAACCAAAAAAAACTTGGCATACTTTATTAAAATCAAAACAAATAAGTTTTAAGGCAAAAAGCATTACCAGCAAAAAATAAAAAAAGGTATTCCATATAACAATAAAATGCCATTTCCCAGAAAAATATGGAGTTTTAAAATTGTATGCACAGTTAATATAGCATCAGAATATATAAAGCAAAAACTGAGAAGAATAAAAGAATGGATAAACCCACAATGATAATTGAAAGTTTTAATATACTCTGTCTCAGCAACTGTTTGAACAAGCATATAAAAACAAAATGTAAAGGTTTAGAATATATGGGGAAAAAAGCCTATTAGCAAATTTATTTAATTAATGTATCTAGAACATTGCACCAAACAACTGCAGAATACACATTCTTTTTAATTGTACATAAAATATTTGGGAAAGAGTGACCATATGTTTGGCCACAAGTCAAGTCTCAACAAGTTGCAATTAACTGGAATCTTGCAGAGAATGCTCTCCGGCCAAAATGCAATTTAGGTAAAATGTCAGTAACAAAAATAGAGCTACAAAAATCTCCCAAGTGCATCTACCAAATGTTTGGGGGTAAATCCCCCACACCCCCAAATTTTGCTTCTAAATAACCGATGAGTAAGATGACGCCCAGGGATGAGCCTGGCCTTGGCACCATGGGATCAACAATGCCATCCTGACCAAAAGGGAGAAAAGAAGTGTGACAAATAAGGTCTCAGTGCCTGAGAGAGTTCAAATGGAGTTGAGAGGCTACTGTGAAGGCCACTCTTACGCAATCTTCAGTTAGACATTGCTATGTATCATAGTCTGCCAAATCCCAACCAAAACCATTCCTGCCAATTCTAAAGAATATGTAGGGTATTATATAAGATTTTACAAAGTTTCCATGCAACTAGGGTAACTTTCTAGAAATGTACACCCTCCAGATGGGTCCCTGGACCATATAAGTCCTGAAATGCAGAGGGGCCAGGCTCTCCAGAACATCCGCTGGTTCCATCTCCCTACCCCATATTATCCACAGCTCCTCCCAACATGAAAAAGTTAGAATGGGCATAGTCCAAATACCCCTAAAGGGTGGGAGAAAGACCAAAGATGATGGTGGAGTTATGCAGAGAAGGTAAGGTTTAACAAATCAGTCTGGTTGCAGAATCATTATATTGATATGTCTTTTAGTCTCCAGTTCTTAAGAGCAGCTAGAAGTAAAAACCTAAAATTGCGGAATTGGGTTACAACCCA
Source organism: Myrmecophaga tridactyla (assembly GCA_004026745.1). Lineage (NCBI taxonomy): Eukaryota > Metazoa > Chordata > Mammalia > Pilosa > Myrmecophagidae > Myrmecophaga > Myrmecophaga tridactyla. The sequence continues at coordinate 12,602 of PVIY010056742.1, forward strand.
TACCAAATTCTGAAACCTGTTCTAGGACAAACTGTTGTGATGTGCTTCTAAACATATTGCTTTTCTGTATATATGCTATTTTTCACAAAAAAAACGTAAAAACTAATCAATAAATAAACAGCCCATGCATAAAGGAAGAAATCACAATAGAAAACAACTATTTTACAACAGAATAGTAATAAAAATACTATACCTCAAAATTTGTAGAACAGGTAATGCCATCCTTGACGGCATTTATAAATTTTAATGCATACATTAGGAAAAACGAAACGCTAGCATTCATCCCAAATGAGCAGGAAAAGATCGGTAAATTGAACCTAAAGAAAATAGAACAAATAAAGACAAAAAAGCAGAAATTTATGAAATAGAAGAGAGACAATGAAGAAGAACACACCATAAAGGTGTATTCAAAGGCCAAGTCTTTGGAAAGATTAATAAGACTGACAAACTCCTGGCAAGACTGTTCAAGAAAAAAAAAGAAGATAGAAATAAACAATGTCAGGGATTAAAAAGGGGCATCACTACAGATCCTGCAAACATTGAAAAGAGAAGAGGGGAGGCCATCA
>PVIY010056744.1:0-13179 GCA_004026745.1 Myrmecophaga tridactyla
TCTTCTCAGGAAAATGCCTCCTCTCTTTATTACTGTGACTGTCAGGGTTCTCTGTTGCAAACAACAGAAGCCACAAGTTTTCGTTTGCTCAGGCTGCCAGAATACAACACGCCAGAAATGGATTGGCTTTTAATAAGGGGCTTTATTTAGTTAAAAATTTATAGTTCTTCAGAAGAAAGGCAGCTAGCTTTCATCTGAGTTCCTCTGTCACATGGGAAGTCACCCAGCAACGTCTGCTGGCCTTCTCTCCTGGCTTCTGGGTTTCAACGGCTTTCCCTGGGGTAATTCCTTTCTGCATCCAAATGTCTGGGTTGAGCTGCGAATGCTGAGATGAGGTGTGCTGAGCTGCTGAGCTCTCTTCCAACCTCTCTTAAGCCTCCAGCTAATTAAGTTAAACCTCATTCAATGTGGAAGGCGCTCCCCTTAGCTAACGGCAAATGTAATCAGCCACAGATGAATTTCACATATTGGTGATTTAGGTTGACAGAAGCAGAACAGCGAGGCATCATCACCTGGCCAAACTGACACCATAATCTAATCTAATTTGAACAGAAAGAGCTGTATTAGATTTTAGATATCTCACAATACTTCAGGTATCTTACTTGTGTAAGTAAGCTTGGATGCTACACAGCCAGGAGAAATGCCTATCCACCTCACAGAAACGCCACTGTTACTGCAAAGATCCAATTGGCCCCTCTGACAGTAGGTTCAAGATGGCAGAGCCTCCACCACAGATGCCCTAGGAGGTCGTAATCTTCCTGAATGTAGCTGACTCCTCGCATGGCCGAGCTTCACCATCCAAGTCTCACAGGGATGTCTTTGCTTGGCAGAACATAGGTCATTTTTGTCAGGTGCAAGAGTGTCTAGGAAAATGTAGTTTTCCACTTTCCAGCCTAAGATCAGTGGGGAACTACCAAAAGTTTGGTAAGAAGCATATAAATAAATTTTCGAAGACGATCACTCTGGCTGAGTGGATGGGTTGGGGGCATCAGAAGTAATTAAGTGAGGGGCCAGGGGCAGGCTGTTGCCATAGTCCAGGGGGAAGATACTATGATGGTAGCAATGGAAAGGGAAGTGGATAGGTGTGAAATCTACTTGGGAAATTGACTTACCATGATTAGAGACGCACTGGAGGTGGGTAAAGCAGAAGGAAGTATCCTGGCTGACTCTCATGTTTTGGGAGTCATACAATTGTAGTTGAAACACTTCTGGAATGAGCATCTGAGTAGCTATTGCTGCCATTTACTTTCTTGGGTAATACGGGAGGGTGAGTACTTTCAGAAAGGAAGATCATGAGTTTCATTTTGGTCATGTTCAGATTGAGATGCTTGGAAGCAGCAAATAGAGATATGGAGCAAATAGTTAGATATACGGATCAGGTGCTCAGAATAGATACCTGGTTAGGAAATGAAAAGCTGAGCAACTCAGCATAGAGGTATCATTAGAGTCACAGGAGTAGCTGAGATTTATCCGGGAAAGGCTGAAGGGAAGAGAAAACAGCAAAGGAAAAGGTCCTAAATAAGAGGAAAATGCAACAGAAAAGAATAGTGATGAGCAGCTGGAGATGTGGGACCATAACCAGGAAAGGGTGGTGTAAGGAATCCAGACAAGGAATAGTGATGAGCAGCTGGAGATGTGGGACCATAACCAGGAAAGGGTGGTGTAAGGAATCCAGACAAGGAGAATGTGTTGGGAAGGGGAGAGTGATGGTCTCATAGGGATGATGAAGCCAAATAATACAAAACCTCACCAGGACTCAGAAACATATTACAATGCAGCTCAATAATGACCTTTTCAGTAGCAGCCCAGGCAGAGTGATGGGGTTCAAAGCCATCCCGGGATGGATCAAAGAGAATCAATGAAAACAGAGTGAGAGAGAGGCTGCATGCGCAGGAGATGAAAGGAAACCCAATGGAATGAAGTTCTGGGAAGGCAGGAAAGGCTAGATTTCAGGCACAAGCAGAGCAAGTAGTCCTTGAAGAGAGGAAGAAACTCACATAGCAAGAATAAAGAGTGGAAGAGAAGATGCCCATTAGGTGCTTTATCTGTCATGCCAAATGCTGGGTAATAGCATGTCACTTCCTTACACACACACTTACCCACAGAGTCCCCAGCGTCAGCCTCACCCTATTTTAAAAGAGTTATACATCTGAACCTAACTAAGCTACTTTCATGTCTCCCCAAGGCAATGCTCGTTCTTGCCTCTGGCCAGGCTGCTTCTTCTACCTGAGCTCTCTGCCCCTCCTGCCCCGACCCCCAGCACCTGGCCAACTCCTGCTTCTCAGGTACTTCTCAGTTTGGAGCCCACCTCTCCCAGGCTCACTTCCAAGGCCAGATGCCCATCGTGACCCATCCTCTGGGCCCTTCAGACCCTGCTCTAACCCCTGTCACTCTTTACTACAGTTTTCCATTCTCTGTTTATCTGTCTCCCATCCTGCCTCCCCATGAACTTAAGGAATTCTTCCTTAAAGACAGGAATTGCAGCTTATTCACCTGCCTGTCCCCAGTATCTGGCACAATGCCCAGTGTGTAGGAGGTGGTATATGATAAATATATATATAATTACATAATGTATGTAATGCACATACATTCTTCATGCGGTGGAAGCCGCCTTCCCAGTCAAGAAAAGCAGCACCGAGATGAGCAGTGCAGTAGGGACTCCCACCAGTTTTCCCCTGGGGACGTGTATCCATTTATAATTTCATTTCCTTTAAGAAGAGGAGTGTGGGGGCTTCTTTAAACTCTTTTCTTTAAAAAAAAATTGGAGAGCATCTGGCTTCCAAACAGGTACAGGCAGCTCTCCTGTGCAGTTCCCTGGGGGAGCTGCCAGAGAAAGTTTGCTGCTGCCGATTTGCTTCTCTTCTGAGTTGTCAGCTCAACTGCCTTTGAGCAGCTTCCTGAGGGGGCGGGAGGAGGAGAAGAGGCTTTGCTGGTGTTTAAGCCGAGAAAGGAGAGCCTTAATTAGCCAGGGACTGGGGCCGATCCCACAACCCCAGGAAGCCATGAGAGACACACTGGCAGAGACTAGGGAGGCAGGTGCTTGCCGACCCCGGGTCAGAGGTTCGCCAAGGCTCAAGAGGCTAGGAGACTGAAGGGGGGTGGACAATCACACTGCTGCTTCATCCTCCCCCACCCCAGGAACCCAGGCCTCTCCCTGGGGGATCCCATAGGCTTGGCCAACACTGTCCGCCCCTCACTCCCAGCCAGCAGATGGGGCTGGGTTTGCATTTAGCTTCCGCCACCAGCTAGCTGTGTGACCCAAGGCAAGTCAACTGACCTCTCAGAAACACACTTTCCTAACTAAAAGTGGAAATAATAATCCCGGCCTTGTAGGGACATTGAGATAACTAAATAAGGTAAAGTATTAGTGATTCCTGGAAAATAATAGAGAAATGTATAATGTCAGCTCTGCATATACTCAGCTACTACCCTTTGGCATAACCACCATCTTAACCCAAAGGAAAATGTATTGAAAGAAAATGAGATACTGCAAGTGATAAATCACTGATGTGGGTAAAACTCCAATGTTTAAAGTGTAGCCATCATTATCACTATTGAAGAAAGCAAAATGAAAACAACAGGTCTTACACAGTAGCACACTGTAGAAATTTGTAAGCCTCTTTGTCAGTTGCCTCGTACACTAAAAAGCAGCTGAGGCTCTTTCACAAATTTTATCTCATCTGACCCTCAAAAATATCAATATTTCAGTATTTCCTTCATCTCACAAATGAGAAAACTGAGTTTCAAATATCATAACAGCTTTCCCAGAGAGCCCCAGCTCAGACTGAAGTCATTGGAAATCAACTCCATGTTCCTGAAATTTTATTCCTTTTGTACCCTATCCTACTCCATTCATAAACAGCCTTCATTCTTTCAAACAGAGTGGGCTCCACCATAGACTATCCATCCCCTCACCCTGTGTGCTCCCCCCACCACAGAGCCCTCACGCATGCCCCCTTACTCTCTCCCATCATTTCTAACCTACCAGGACAATGTCAGTTGTACATAACACAAACCCAACACAAAACAGTTAAACAGAAAGGACTCCTTTATTCTTTGGCTCCTATACCTGGGACCTGCAGATGTACACCAGGCTTTAGGTGTTACTGGGGCTAGGCGTTCCATTGATGATGTCACTCAGGTTGAAAATAAAAGATACCCTGAATTCTACAAGTTTCTTCATTTCCACTCTCACTGCCTTCCCCAGCAAAGCCCATGTCATCCCAAACCTTCTATTCCACAGAAAAATGGTCTATGTAGCACCCACCAAATCTAGGTGGAACCTTGATACCTCTGAAGTTAGCTTCAGGGGTTGCCCCTTCAGCCACGTCCATCCACCCCTTGCTTTTCTTTTTTGAAGTCTACTTGTCACTCAAGATTCAGTGCCAATATTGCTGCTTGGAAGATATGGACTCACCCAGCGGTCACCTCCCAGCCCTAGCCTAACCATTTTCCCACCCCTTTTCTTTAAGTGCAGATGTTTCAATGTGTTTCCATTTCACAGCCCCAAGAGTTGTAAGGTCTAATGAAAAGGCCCAACCATATCTTAAACCTGGAAACAAGCAGCCCCAGCTGCTTATCAAGTCAGGGTCCCTTTCCCCTGGGACTATATGTAAATACTCAACACTCAAACAGCACAGGGCTTCTCCCTCCACTAGGAAGTGGGATGCGTGGAGTTGCCATTCACCAATCTTGACCCAAGCAGTTAGCCTGCCTGGTGGCCATGATCTCTCCCCTGCTCTTTGTGACCCTTTGTGCTGTGTAAGTAATAAAGCAGTCATTTGCTGAAAGTTTCTGTTGTGCCACAGCCTATGTTCCCACAATGCACCATATAGCAGCTCACTCCACAACCACCTCCACTGATGCCTTCTCTGACCCCTCCAGGCCATGAATTATAGGCTTCTTCTAAAGTCTTAAGAGTGCTGTTATAGCATGGGGTTGGAGGGGGAAGGACTTGAGTTTTGTTTTTTTGTTAAGTAAAAGAAGGTGTGACTATTTGAAAGTTGCCTGCTGCTTTTTCTATTTTCATAGTGAAGGCTACAAATCCTCAGATAATCTATTTTAGTGGCCCTTTTAGTTATGTATATAAAGCAAGTAAGAACAGTATTCAGGGGAAAAGGTGCACTGGAATTTTTTTTTATTTGATAAAACTGTTCAGCTCCTCTAGAAGGATATGGAAATATTGGCCCAGAGACCAAACAGCCTGTTGGAAAGATGATGATTTAAACCCCAACTCCTCATCATTTGATATTCAACGGTCATAGATCCTCTCTGAATACCAAGGGCCTGAATGATAGTAGCCATCAGCTGAATCTTAGACTAGACTCCATACCCCAGACTTCCTCTTCTATCATCCACCACCACTGGTGGCTGGTCTTTGAACTCTATGTTCCAGCCACTAAGTGGGTGAATAAGTCAAGACTCAGCTTCTCTGCAGGGCTGACTCTTCATTTCAGGAGAGACGGACAGGAAGACTCACTTTGGCCCTAATCATAAGCCATAGTCTCCAGCTCAGTTTAACAGAGGCCCTACATTCAAGAACTCATAAAGTGTTTGCCCAAAGTCATAAAGCTGGGGCTTCATTTCTCATTGGACCTCTAGATTTTGTGTATGTACTCCTTTGGTTAGAACGCCAAACATGTGGAGAAGAGAGTGGTAGCCAAACCCCAGAAGAACCCTCCAAGAAATCCCATAGGTACATCAGACTCCCAGTTCTGACAGCACAGCAGGGCTCAGGGGACTAAGGAAGCCCTGGGGTCCTTGGAATGATCGCAGAACAAGGGACCCTGGTGACGGGGAAAGATATGCTTGTGATAAGCAAGACAAGGGCAGCAATGCATATATGATTTGGACATCAAAAGAGATGTGAAATTAATGTGAACTCCAAACTGCAAAATTGGCTAAACAGTTACACATATATAAGTGTCACACTTATATAGACATCACATGTGCTTGCTCTATTCCAACAGCTTTTAATCTATTGTCTTGAACATCTCTCTGTTCCTTGCTTTGCTAATCCAATCTTACCTTCTTCCAAACTACTTTCTACAGTGATGCCATCAGGGACCCCCGTCACTTAAAGAATAAGTTCCCAAACAATTTTGCATGGTGTACAAAGCTTCCCCCACATCTCTCTGCCTCTCTTACCCTATCACTCACATGTGCCCTTTGCTGGAATTCTGCAAATGTCTTCCTTTCACACTTTATGCTACTCTGTTCATCCCTCTTCCACATCTGGTTCCTTGCGCCAAGCTGACCATATCAACACAGGCCCATGTTTGTAAGCCACATTCATAGGACTTTGACTGCATTTAGCTATTTAGTTTAATGACTGTTGTGAGCTGTTTTCATTGGGTTAATTTTGATCGTTTTTCTCTCATTGAACTATTGTTCGAATTGTGTGAACTTCAGTTATCATGCTGTAAAGAATACAGTTTTTTTTCTTAATTAGTGGGTAAATTGAAAGAAGCAATATTATGAAATTTCAATCTTTTGTGAGAGGCAGTTGGGTGTGATGTAAAACCATGGATCTTGGCCTAAATTCTGGGCCTAATATTTCCTAGATACATGGCCCAGGGGAGCTGAATTTGCTGTAACTATTAGGTTAGAAACATTGAGTACATGGGCCTAGAACATATGGCTAACTTGTTTTTCATAAGCCTGTGTCTAAGGGACCCCCAGTAATGAAAAAAAAAGCATATCAAAATTATTTGGCCATTAAAAGGAATGTAAAGGGGAAAATACTTGGAAACCAAATAAGTGTTTAATATCCAGAATATACAAAGAAATCCTATAACAACAACAAAAACACAAACAACCCAATTAAAAAATGGGGAAAAGGCTTGAATAGACATTTCTCCAAAGAAGATATACAAGTGACCACAAGCCCATGAAGAGATGCTCAATATCATTAGCCATTAGGGAAAGGCAAATCAAAACCACAATGAGAAAGCACTTTACACCCATTAGAATGACTTAGCTTTCCCTCAGAAAGTTAAGACTAGAATTACAATATGACCCAGCAAACCCACTTCTAGGTATATACCCAAAAGAATTGAAAGCACAGACTTGAATAAATATTTGCCCATTAATACTTATAGCAACATTATTCACAATTGCCAAAAGATGGAAGCAAGCCAAAGGTCCATCAGCAATGGCTAGATTAAAAAGATACAGTGTATAAGTAAAATGGAATATTATTCAGATTTGAAAAAGAATGAAGTTCTGAAACATGCAACAACAAGATTGAACCTTGAAGACATCATGTTGAGTGAAATAAACCAGACACAAAAGGACAAATATCATATGATCTCACTAATATGAAACAATTAGAAAAAGTAAATTCATAGAGTTGGAAACTAAAATCCAAGTTATCAGGGGCCAGAGTGGAGATAAGAAATGGGGAGTTAGTGCTTAATCAGTGTGGAGAACAGATGGGGGGATAGTGGCACAACATTGTGGGTTGTAATGACCACCATTGAACTGTACAGTAGAGTGTGATTAAAAGGAGAACTTTAAGGTTGTATATACATTGTATATAGAATAAAACAGAATTGTTGTAGACCATAGGACTATACAACACAAATGGTGAACCCTAATGTAAAGTAGGGATCATTGTTAATAGTGTAATTATAATAATATTGTTTCTTCAGTTGTAACAAGGTACCACACCAAGGCAAAGTGGTAATAAGAGGGAAAACTGGGGATTGAGGGGATATGGGAGCTCTATATTTTCTGCATGATTTTTCTGTAAACCTACCACTTCTCTAATAAAAAAAATAAGAAAATTTATTCAACAAATGGTAGCTGTTGTTGTGATGATTACATTTTGAGGAATTTTGCTTCTCCCAAATAATAGGGGCATCCCGACAGTATCACCTACAAATAAATTGAAATCAGTCATATTCTGAATAATGTTAAAGGTAACACACATAAAGCAAGCCTGTGAATGGTATATAGAGGACTGTATTTGTTTACATATAGCTCACTCCACCGATGTTGCCCACAGCCTCTCCCAGCCCTTCTCTGAGCCTCTAGAAGGCTCAGGCTGAGCTCCTTCACTCCAGGACAGCACAGGCTCTGCCTATGAGCAGTGTGGGCTGCAGGATGCTCGCCGGTGGGCACAGACCTGGGGTGAGGGGCCAGGGGAGAGGCTGGGAAGAAACACCTGCACTAACTGACAGGTTGTTCCTGCACAGGCCAGCTCGTTGTGCAGGGCCCTTTGCATCTGGTACAGCTGGTGAGACCCACAGCTGGCAACACTGGGCTGCACCTTGGGGAATTCCCATCACAGTACACAGCAGCCTTCAAAGGAAAGAATGCATTTTACAGATGTGATGTGCACAGGCCCTGAAGGCAAGCCAGCTATCACACTCACCAGATCCCATCAAAGTCTCTCTTTTCTCCTGAAAGTTATTTTTTTTCCCTTGCTCCAAATGGATCCAAGGGCATGTCAAACGTAGACCAGAATGGGAAACTTTCAGCATTCGTGTCCTCTCCAGGTAACCAGCCTGCTGATGGCTGTCCAGGCACAGCCCAAACGGGAGGTTCAGGATATCATGGAAAAAGCAAAGGCTCACATCCAGCCCCATCGCCTCTGGCTGTGTGACCTTGGGTGATGACTTAGTTGCAGTGTCCCGTAGGTAACAGATGGTGCATCCAAACCAAGTAACAAGAGGACAGTCTAATACAGGACTATGATGACGTGACAGGATTCAAGGAAACCAATAAGGGGCCAGTGATGGGCAGGAGCACTTAGCAGTCCAAGGCTTGAAGGGCTGAAGGGAGAGGCTGCTACAAGAGAGGGCTGCCAGGGACATGGCCAGCCCACAACATAAATCCTGCAAGCTTACTCTCCCCCCACCTTCTGATTTCCCGGTGCCTTCCACTGACAGACCCAGGGAACCCATGAAGCAGCCCTTACCTGTCAGTCTCCTGGAAACACAGAGCTGGGGATTTGGCAAGTGGATGGGAGATTGCCAGCACAACCTGTCTATGCCACAGTTTCTTCCCATACCTGCCAAATGGAAGAAGAATAACCGTGTGCTTACTGAGACTAGTCCACGAAGTAACATATGCAAAGCTCCTAGGAGGGCATCTGGGCATGAGTCCCGTGCTATGCCTCCTTTCACCACTCTGTGCTTGACTGGGTTCCCCAGGTGACAGCCCTTCCATTCACTCAGCAGGGTCACTGGAAATGGCCCAGCGTACATCAAGACAGTTCTGTCCTCGCGGATTCCACTAGCCTTTGTTTGCACAGCGTCTCTATCTGTAAACGCTGGCTCATATACCACATGATCTGGTTTAACACCCCTAGCAGCCCCGGGCAGCAGGCATGACCAGCCCGCTCACAGATGAGGGACTTGGGCCCAGGCCAACCCTCTCGCCCAAGCTGTGTGTCTATGGATGGACAAGATGCACCCTCGATTCCTGACTCGCCATCTCCGTGCCTGTCTGCACTCAATCTCGCCCTCACAGCCCCACCCAAAGGACAAGGGGTCATCCTTCGTGGAGGACATGGGCATGTTCCATCCAAGCCCCTCAGGTCTCTTTCATGTGCAACCCTCTGGAGCTTCCGTGTGCTTTTTGCTTTCATCTCCAAATCTGTAACTTTTCAAAAGAAGACTCCCAAGGGGTCCTGGAGCCACTTTGCCAGCACTCAAGAAAAAGTGGGAAGTGCCGGGGTTCATACTTCACCCTGCAGGGCCCCTCACAATTGACAGGGGGTGACATCACAGACATCTCACCTGGCATGACACCTCACCCCAAAAACACTGCCCACACCCCAGCTCCCCTGTGGTCAGGCTGCCTTCCTCAGGCCGTGGCTGGCATAGCACCTCACTTGGCTCCTTCCCCTCTGCATCCTGCCTCCCTTGCTGGCTTCCATGGAGAGAATTTCCCTAATAAGCCACGTGCAGGGGAATCCTGGGTCTCAAGACGCCCCCTTCCCTATCCACAGCCCATGAATACTGGAAATATCCTCACAAAGGAGAGTGGTCAGACTGGACGGCTTCTCCCCAAGTCAAAGGCAGCTTCCTTCCTGCTCCATACCCTCAGGCATCATTAGTCATTAGGAAATGCAAATTAACATCACCACCAGATACTCCTACACATCCATTTAAATAGCTAAAATTGTAAAAATTGACCATACCACATGTTTTAGTTTACTAATGACACTGGAATGCAATATACTGAAAATGGATCAGGTTTTATATAAAGGGGATTTATTAAGTTATAAGTTTGCAGTTCTAAGGCCTTAAAAATGTCCAAACTAAGGCATTCAGAAAAAGATACTTTGACTCAAGGAAGACTGATGTCTGTCACATGGGAAGGTATGTGGCTGGTGTCTGCTGGTCCTTATTCCTAATTCTGTTGCCTTAAGCTTCTGATTCCAGTGGCTTCCTCTTTAGGTGTCTGTGGGTCCTATATTAGCTGCTCTGGGGCAAACTCTGGGTTTCATCTCTGAGCTTGGCATCTCATGGGAGGCAATGGCAACGTCTGCTGGGCTCTGGTTCCTGTCAAGCTTCTGTCACCTCTCTCAGCTCCTGGCATCTCCTGGGGCCTCTGCATTTCCAAATGTCTATGTCTTAGCTTTTTTCTAGTTGTTTCCCTGTGTTAGCTCTTTTAAGGACTCCAGTAGACTAATCAAGATCCACCTTGATGGGCAGAGTCACATCTCCATCCAATCAAAAAATCACATCCACAATTAAGTGTGTCACATCTCCATGGAAGTACTCTAATCAAAGGTCCCACCAAGCGATATTGACTCAGGATTAGAAGAATAAGGCTTTTCTGGGGGACATAACAGTTTCAAACCAGCACATCAAATGTTGGTGAGAATGTAGAGGAACTAGAACTCTTATATACTGCTGGTGGGAATGTAAAATGGCACAACCGCTTTGGAAAATATTTGGCAGTTTCTTGAAAAGCTAAACATACATCTACCATATGACACAGCCATTCCACTCTTAGGTGTTTACTTGAGAGAAACAAAAGCCTATATATAGGTGGGCAACAGTGCTCAGTGGCAGAGTTCTCATCTGCTATGCTGGAGACCCGGGTTCAGTTCCCAGAGCTTGCTCATGCAAAAAAAGAAAAAAGCCTATATGTTCATACAAAGACTTCTATATGAAGGTCCTAGCAGCTTTGTCTGTTACAATTGAAAACTGGAAAATAACCCAAATGTTCATCAACAGGCAGACAGATAAACAAATTTTGGGACATCCACCCAACTGAGTGCCACTAGGGAATAAGAGGGATGAATTACCCATACACTCAACAATATGTTTGAATCTCAAAATAACTATGCTGTGTTTAAAAAGCCAGAGAAGAATGAGTACATACTGTATGATTCCATTTATATAAAGAATCTAGGAAATGCAAACCAACGGATAGCGACAGAAAGTAGATCAGTAGATGTCAGGGGACAGGGCATGAGGCAGGGGCAGAGGGAAGGATGACAAAGATACTGGAGGAAGCTTCTGGGGGTGGTGTATAAGTATACTGGCTTGTCTGTGATGACAGTTCCACAGTAATGTCAAAACCTACCAAATTATGCACTCTAAATATGTGCATGTCAATTATGCCTCAAAAAAGCTCTATTTTTAAAAAGTGACTTAGGAATATGTAAAACCAACAACAAATATAGAATGGTTTGATGGAGGTCAAAGCTATTTCACCTCCACTTGGGAAAACCCATGAAATATTGTGACCACGGGCCTAAGGATACCTCCTCAGTGACCAGAAGGATTGTGTTCATTTGTGCATTTGTGTCCCCAGACCTTATTCCTTGAATGTCTGCTTTGTGCCTTTGATTTGCTAGATACTTCCACAATGAAGACCCTGCCCTTGAAAGCCCAAATCTAGCAGAAGAGGCTGGCAAGGAATAACAACAGAAAAATGGCATTCACACTCATGCCTGAAGGTGTTGTGTCTTTGGGCCCTACACACTGACCAGTTTTGCTTCTCTAAATCTCTGCTGCTGGTATGCTGACCATCCCTGTCCAGGGAACACATCCTTTCCTTTAATGACATTCTATCATTGACTAAACCACAATCAAGCTGAGCTCTGTCTCAGCCAACTCTGTCTCTCCAGATCGGGCATTGATTTTGAGAGCACTCAACCTTCACTGCCTGGGCTCATCAACCACATCTTTTTGCATCCAACTTTCATAGGTCGGGAGCAAACATGCTGCAGAAAAACAAGCATGGGTTCTGGTATCAGACAACCTGGATCCTCCACTTCACTATCTATATGACCTTGGGGAGGTAATAAGCCTCCTTGACCCTCAACGTTCCCATCTCTCCAAGGCAGAGAACGTGCATCTCCCAGGGCTGGTGTCAGGTTGAGAGGTGGTGCAGGTAAAGAGCAGAACACATGCTTGGCACACAGTAGGTGCTGGCAAGTGGAAACTATCACCATGGACATCATGATTCAAACTCAAACTCCAAGATTAACCAACTCTTTGTCCTTGGCCAAGGTCATGACTTCATCTGAAAAGGGTGGTGTATGATGCTTATTTCCCAGGCTGCATGTCAGGATCACCAGGACCATTTGCAGGAGAGACAGCTGCATTCATTACGTTAGCAGTTGCTGAGAGCTTGCTAACTGCCAAGCTCTGTATGGTGCTGCTGCAAACAAGATGAAAATAAGATATCGTCCCCAGCCCCTAGGAGCTCAGAGAGTGAAAGCAGCAAATTTTACGGTAGTGAGAGAGAAGGAAGCACTGGAGGATATGGGAACATGGAGTCTAGGGAAGGAGAGAGAACAGATAAAGCTCTCTGGAGGGCATGTTAGTAAGTCAAGGTGGAAAGAATGTGAAGGAATTATGCAAGGAGCAGGGGAGAAGAATGTTCTCCAGGTCTTAGAGAACTGCCCGTGAATTGTCCAGCATGACTGGTGCCGAGAGTGGGGTGGCAGGAGGCGCTCAGCAGAGGCGGTCTCCCTCCCATCTGCTCCTTAGCAGGACAAGGTTTCCCACCCGCTGCTCACCCTGCCCGCGGCTGGAATGGAGCCCGCCTGCCATGGAAGCTGCCCTGTCACTGCTGCACTGGCCGGTACGAGCACCCTTGTGGATATCACACCCATCCTCCTGCCAGGCCTTCCTGCCGCGTGCTGACCACACCTGGGGACAGTTACAGGGTTAGAGCCAGTGCTGGTCACGGAGCAGGCCGGCCAGT
>PVIY010056745.1:0-13181 GCA_004026745.1 Myrmecophaga tridactyla
AAAGCCACTGGGTGTACAACTTGAGATGCTATGCACCTTGAAGAAGAAGTCATTTTCACCATGGACCCTAAGCTATAGGGTAAAAAATGACTAAGGGGGCCAGGGTCATGTCTAGCTGGACAGGACCTCAGGTCATCTTACCAAATTCAACAGCAAATGTGATGCAGATAGCAGGAGTCCAACAGGAAAAGTCTTCTATATGTCAAGTTAAGAAGTTTAGATTTTAGCTTACTGGTAATGAGACACCAATTAAAGCCTGAAGCAGAAAGTTATACATTAAGATTTACATTTTAAACAGATAATTCTGGAAACTGTGCTAAGGAAGGATTGAGGGGAAAAACCTGCAGGGAAGACCAAGTAAAACCCCATTGCAATGTGGCTGGAAGTGATGATGAGCACATAAATAAACCAAATAATATGGATAAGAAAAGCAAATCAATTCAAGAGATGTTTAGGAGATAAATCAAAAGCAGTTGATGGTTAATGTTTTCCATTTGGTTAGAGTGATCCATTGTGGAATTTGGTTTAGGTAGGTTTTGCCAGCCATATAATAATATTAATTATTTAGTATTTTTCGAGAACTTGGTACGTGACAAGTTCTTTACATGTATTATCTCATTCAATCTTCATAGCAGCTCTATGAGTTAGATGCTACTATTATCCCCATTTTATAAAGGAAGAAAATAACACCTGATAGGCTAAGGAATTGGTTCAAGATACAAAGCAAGTGAGAGTGGTCAGAAATTCAATACAGATTGTGGATTCTGAAGTTTTAATTACTAAACCACATGATACTACATGTCAAAAAGGGAATCCAGGGGAGAAAGGGTTTTGGAGAAAGAGAAGTTTGATTTTGAAGATGCCTATTGCTAAAATGTTCCAGGTTCTGTATTAAGCACTTTACATTTTCTAATGTATTTAATCCTTACAATAAGCTTCTGAGGAGAGTATGATTGATACTAATATTTCTCACATGAAGGAAACAAATCCCAGAGAGCCTGTACAAGAGTTGGAAGCAGAGCCTGGCTTGACCACCCGCGGTGAGTGTCTATCATTCTGCACCCTGCTGCCCAACCCAAATGCACTCTGTTTTTGGTGCCTTTAGCGAATCTTAATGCAAATGGAGTAGTCAGCGTATGGTCCCAGTGTGTAGGGGCTAGGGGTGGAAGGAATATATTTGAAAATGTATAGGTGACAATTAAACCAAGGAAGTGGGAGAGATTACCAACTAAATGGTATAGCTGCACAAGAGAAGACTGCTGAGGAGAAGAGGAACCTGGAAAGACTATCTTAGTGTCAAAAAAGGAAAAAACAAAACAAAACAGAGAAACAAATTAAGAAGAAACATTTAAAAATATAGATATGGAATCAGAAGAAAGTTTTGTTACAAATTCTAAAGAAGGAGAAACAATTGAGAGCAAACTGGCTCAATAGCGCAATTAGGAGCAATAAGCATCTTGTATTAAGTATTTGATAAATGGGGTTCCTATAGAAATTATAAATGTTTGATAGACTGATTTTTTTTCATATTACAGACAATGTGTAGTGTAAATATTAACAAATAACTTGCTACTTCAGACTTTAATTGACCTACCATTACCAGTAAACTAAAGCCCACACTTCTTATTTTTCCATACACAAGACTTTTCATGCTAACTGTGCTACCTTGGAAAATTTCTGTTCCCTGCATCACATTTGCTATTGAACTTGGTAGGATGGGCCTACAAGATGTTTACATGAAACAGAGAGAGAGAGAGAGAGGAAAAAAGAAGGAATGAGGGAGAAAAGGGAAAAATGAAAGAAGGAAGGAGGGAGGGAAGAAGGAAGGAAGGAAGGATGGAAGGAAGGGATTCCATGATCAAATAAGTGGGGAACTTCCTGTATAGTATTTCCCTTCTTGGAAGTTTATAATGCATATTAAAGTCTGTGAGAAATCTCCAGTAATAGATCTTTTTAACTTTGCTTAAATTTTGTTAAAAAAAAGAAAACATTTTTTCTTCAGAAGTTAAACCATGTAGGAGATATTTTGTAATTCATATTTACACTGGAGGAAAATGGGCATTAAAAACAAAGGAAAAATTATCAGCTATTTGTTATAAAAATGGAGTAAATATTTTTATTATAAAGATTAAATATGAAGTTTTATATAGAAATAAATTGCAGAAATCAATGTGAGAAAATATTGTCTTCAGTGACCTACAGAATCAGGATGACAGATGGACCCAGATGGAATCCTGAATTTGAAGAAGAGGCAATCATAACCAGGGAAGAAATAAAAATCAATAATTTTTATTGTATTTATTGAACACCTGCCATGTGGGAGGCACAATTATAAAAATTTTAGGAACATTATTGTTTTTATTCCTCAAAAGACATATAAATTGTGTATTTTGTGTAAAACATACACATATATAATCTCACAAAATAATAATATTTTCACATCTATATATGCAAATATCTTTCAGTTGGATGATTAGTCTGTAGGGTTTGTTATTTCCTCCCCACTAAATACTCTGGAGATTTTAGTAAACAATCTGTGCAAAGGAACCACTTTAGGTGAAGTTAATAAGAGATGTATACATTAAGTACAGAAAAAAATGCCTTTGTAATCCTTCTCTGATGCTCACCTATAAGTAGACCAGGTAATCTGTACCACTTTAAGAATAGTGTCTACGAAAGACCTGTTCCTTTCTGTGTGTCTTCTCCTTTCCATAACCATGTGTGTAAGTTTCTACTTAAAGTCTACTTGATAGAAACTTGCCTGAGTCCTTCTGTTTAAAATAGATTATTAAAAGTAATTTCATTCATTTTACTTTGTTTGACAGCAGAGTGACATCAACATTTTCGTGATTGCTACAGAATTTACTCTCTTTCATGTAACATATATTATACTTTATCCTTTGGATACCATGTTTTTGTTGTTGTTGATATATCTGGGAATTTCTGCCTTCTGTAGCTTATGGAAATCCTAGGTGGGCTTATAAACAATATGCCAAGTGATTGTCTCAGACGTGGTAGGTATTGATTTGATCTACTAACTCATTTAATACAAGATCTGACGGTTTAACTTAAATGACGTTCCCAAAAGTATACATGAGTCCTTCGTATGTAGATTTTCCTGTGCATATTATAATGACCTAACATGAATAAACATATCATTCAATTACTGCAATATGTGTCTCTGAGATTTGAAGGCGACATGAATATAGCAACTCAGTAATACTGTAGCCTTGAGAAACAGTTATAAGAATCATTCATCGCAAGAGAAATACCCATGGATTTGATCTGTATTCTACTTTCAGTATTGCCTTCTCAAAGATGCTACATGTAATCTAGAACAAAATGCAAAATTTGTAATTTAGAGACTCCATTTGTAGAAAAGAAACAGTGTTTTTGAATTGAAAATATATGCTCAAAATACTTTTCAAATTTACACTAAGATTAATACAGTCAAATACATTTCAGTAGAATGCTGAACTATTGAGGGAAAAACGTCATTGTAACGTATGTCTGCTTTAATAATAGGCACATAAGATATTACTAGATATTATTTGCATTAACATAAAACTGAGCACCAAAAGAATTACATATAATAACAAATAATATTAGTAATATATTATATTACATATATTATATTTGTGTTATAAAGCAATAGATAATACAAATTTCAAAAACAAAACTGCAGGTGGTAAATGCACCTGCATGTCGTGATGATTTGTGCAAGCGGGTCGCAGGGATGATGGAAATGAGGCTGGGCTGTTAGGCGCCTCTCTTTAGATTCATAGTAAACTCAGGTCATGTAACTGAAAATATCACTGCCATCAACATACTTTCATAGCATTCAGATGATTATCAGATATCTACTTGTGTCTTGTTTCACAATCAGAAAACCAAAAATAGTGATGTGTCTTTTTACATTTCTGGTTATGAAGGATGATAAAAAATCACAAATTATATAGACTATACATATCCAAAAGCATACTCCTCACAGGTTTCTTTACCTATTGTGCAATGATGATGCCTTAACTTTGTACATCATTGTTTTCTTTCCCTTATACTAAAAAGAGAGAAGCTACATACAAAAATCTGATTAAGTTTAGGGCAAAACCAGAGAAGTAAAATATTCTAAATGATTGTGTAGCAGTTATAAGGAAACTCATTTTACCAGGAATTTCCACATGCCTACTTTATTAGGAGCAACATGAAGGGCACTGAGGATTTCTCCTTTCAATATATATATAAGCAGATATTTTCAGTAAAAACCAGAACCATCCTGCGGGAAGTATGCCCAAGGTACTATGGCAGGGGAGCCTAGCGTTTACACAAAGCTCCATGGAGAAGATGATGCCTCAGCTGGATATTTAAAGGTGGAAAGTATAATAAAGGGAAAGAAAGATGGAAAGGGTATTTGGGGCAGAGCATACTGCAAGGAATGGACATACTAAACCACCTACTAAGATGAATTATTAGTTTAGCATCCCTAAAAATAAAACGGGATGCATGAAAGCAGTTTGAGAACTGTTCATGAAAAGTTTTTGTTATCTGCTAAGCAAATTAAAGCAATACTGTAGGAAGTAAGAAGTGCTTGAAGAATTTAAGAGAGACTTCACATCCGTAGCTTAGGTAGATTGGTACAATTCATCTGCTTGATTTCAGGTTGATCAGTTTAAGAATGACAAAAGCAGAGGAAAGGAAAGCAGCCAGCTGGTTACTGTGACAGTCCAGCCACCATATAATGGATTCAGAACCAAGTTAGTGTTCACAGGATTTTCATTTTCTTTGGGTATATACTGAAAAGTGGAATTACCAGGTCATATGGTGATGCTATATTTAACTTTCTGAGGAGCTACCATTTTGCTTTCCACATGGCTTCACCATTTTACATTCCCACTAACAATGCACCAGAGTTCCAATTTCTCCATCTCCTCCCTAATATTGTTTTGTTTCATTTTTTTTAATACCATCCTTGCAGGTATGAAGTGGTATCTCGTCGTTATTATTATTAGCCTTTCCCTAATGGCTAATTATGTTGAGCATATTTTCATATGCTTATTGGTCACTTATGTTTCTTCTTTGGAAAAATATCTATTCAAATCCTTTGCCTATTTTAATTGGGTTGTTTATCTTTGTGTTGTTGGCTGAGCCTTTGATTTGAGGGATGGGATCGTAATAAAAATATAAAGAATTTTATTATCAGATAAAAAGATCACTATTGACATAATCATGTTCTAGTGTTTTTCAAAATTCTCCACTACTGTTCTGACCTAGATGTTACTTCCTCCTTAGCATCTGGTCTTTAAGATATTCTAGCTGCCACCTTTGCAAAATTTTGGACAAGTATTATGTCTCTTTCCATAATCTTCTAAATGGCAATTTTGAAACAGGTATCATCAAGATTCTATTTCTATCCCCCTCCTATTTTGTTGACAAGTATGTGTTTTTGAAGTTATTTCATTTGAAAGCACTCCGCCATTTGGTGCTCCTTTTGTTAGAGATATAAATGTCCTGTGCATAAAAGTGCACAAATAATTGCATACTCACTTTTTTTCTATTTATGTTAGTAGACTGAATTTCGATTTGGAGTGCAATTTACACCTTTCTAATTTATTGAGGCAAAAAATATCTCAAGCAATGAGAAGACTGTTTTCCCTGATTTCCTGTTACTCTTCTGTACAGTTTGCATTTTATTTATTTCTTCCCCAAAACCTAAACCCATCAGAATTACTTAATTTTATTTTCCAACTCTATTTTCCTTGAGTGGACTCCAAGCAAGATAAATCCTCACTCTGAATATAGGATCCCTTATCTGCCTCTGGTGTTTTTGTTTGTAATATATGCTCAGTTCCAGTTTAGCTCTTGTTATGCATGTATTCTTTACCAGTAATTATTTGCAAGATGTTCTTTCTATAAATTCTGATGACTCATTAGATGCAACAATAGCATAATTAGGGTGAATTTTCACTTCTACTCTAAGAAATGGAAGAATAACTATTAATATTATAGGAAAAACTTAACTCAAGAATTTATTTCCTCTATCTTCTTCCCTATCACCTTTTGGAGGGGGTCTTGTTTAATTTAATGTAGATATTAAAATTGATCAAATATGGTTGATTGTGCTTCTTGTGCTGCTGCTTTTTATATTCTTTAGGTTTCTTATAAAGTATTATTTAAATTCTAGAAACTACACAGCTGGGGCAAGTTTAGATCCAAGCAAACTGAGTGCAAGTTCCATGTGAGGCTTCACTCAGGAAGTAGAAGTTGAACTGCTTCCAGTCCACAGCTTTATCTCAGATGAAACCTTTGCATTTTGTCACACACTTCATTCTGCATCGTCACCCAAAGTACACAAATAAGAATGAAAACCAAAAGGACCCAAAGGAAGAGGAGTGCCAGATTTCCTTACAGCATTCTTTGGATTATAATCTACCCATCTCATGCCCATTTATTACTATAATATCTTAATGTACAAGAAAATTGCTTATTTTGTTGTTACTCTCGTTGGCATTTGAATAAATATTTAATCACGAGATCCTCCTTCTGTTATTATCAGGGATCTGAAAGAAACTTTTTTTTTAATTTATCTATATTATATGTCCTCGATAACACTAAAACATAAAGAACATTTACTGTCAACTAGCTTTGATAATATAGCTTTTATACATGTTTGCTTATGTTTTATTCCAGGGAAGGGGAATCTTATATCTTTCTATTCTAATTTGGTTACAATGGAAATTACAGTGCTTGATCGATTTTTGACTGCCTATAGGCCTTGTCTTACCTAGTATTTGAAGATTTTTTTAAGATCAGTTCTCAAACAAAAGTTAGACTGTTCTGTGCTGGCAAAAAAGGTAACTATTTGAGCACTTAAAATTAAATAGTTTTTGGTGGTGTGTCAAAATATTCTTCTACTGTGATGTATCCATCTTTGTATCCCTTGATGAGCTGAAAATCTGACTGTACCACTATTGATTTATGGATAATGTTGTTAGAACGTTGCTGACAATTTTGAAACTCAGAAACTGGGTAGTCCCCTGAAGTTTTTAATGGCAATAGGAAGCCCTCTGGGTAAATGTCTGTGTTTTATCATTCAGGCAATGTTGACAAGCTCATTGAAGCAGACATTTTTACTGTGCTTAATATGTTTTCCTTCTTTGTGTTTCAGTGTGCATCTATAAGAATAGTTTCAGGCTAAGTAGGTTTCTTCTGAATGGCTCATTTCATTGTAATCTAGAGTCTCTTCTAATTGCCATTCACCTTTATTGTGTCATCAGATTTCCTGGGAGGAAATGTGTGTGTGTGTGTGCTTTTACTCTTTTACCAATTCTTTCACCACAGCTTATTGGAAACACTCTTTTGCCCCTAGTGGTGTTGAACTTGAGTGGCATAGCCATGGTGGCTTACGTGGAATAAACTAAGATCTAGAAGAAGGCTGGAAAGTGATATAATTATTTTATCTGTGAGCAGGGAGAACATAGGGTTTGATTATAGAAATGAGTTTGATAATTAGGTTTTTCAAGCTTTCTGAGATGAAAATGCCTGCTTATTCTAATACCTTCTACATGCATTGGTTGAAAATATTTTTTCATGAATTTAGGATGGCATTCACAAACTTTTAAAAATGTGTCATTTGTATTTGAGCTTTAATTAGATATTTGGCATGCTTACTACAGCCAATTTGACTTTGTGTTTGGTTAGAGTGTAATTTGGTTAGATACTCAAAAGCTGCTTCTGTTTCTTCTCTTAGAATAAAAGGTACATTTATTTTTTCAAGTTGATTGGTGTAATTATTATTTCTTATTGAAATAACATTGCCCCCCCCCCTTTTTAAGCCTTTAGTCCTTTAGATTATAACTTGGCAAAACTTTTCTCACCTCAATTCCACAATTGAATTCACTCCCAAATCCTCAAGGAATTTATTGTATATAATGAATGAACTTCTATCCTATATATCTAGAATGTTACTAGTCATGTGCCATTCTGATGAGAACTGAAATTTGTCACTCAAGTTATTTTCTTAGGGCTTACTTCTCTTATAAATCTCCACTTGAGAAATTAAGAGATGCTCAAACTTTTTTTTAAATCAGCAGCATTGTTACTCAAATAAAATGTTATATAGAAGAACCATTTGTAAAATAGAAAAAAGCAGAGGGTTTTCTTGATAAAAAGTAGCTTACTTCAGTATCTTTTCTCTTCTCCCCCATAGAAATCTCATGGGGATTTTTAAAGAATGCTCTGTGGTACACAGTTGAAAAACATTGCTATAGCCTTTTGAGTGGTATGGATGACTTGAACACTGACAACAAGGGGTAGTATTTTCCTGATAAACTTCTACCATGCCCCCCTAGAATAATGAATGAAATATTTAGATAAGGAAACATATTACATATTCAAAAAACAACTTATGGCAATATAAATGGTAAACAAAGTTCCTGAAAGATATTCAATTCGGTGATATATATAAAAAGAAATCTAAACAATGATCAAGTAGGGTTATTACAGGGATGCAAGGCTGATTCGTATTTGAAATCAATCAACAAAATCCACCATATCAACAGGTAAAAGAAGAAGAATTATATAATCATATAAAATGAGACAGGGAAAGCATTTGACAAAATTCAATACCCATTCATGATAGACACACTGAGAGAAATGGAATAGAGGAGAAATTCCTCAACATTGGTAAGAGCAAAAGAGCAACTATAGAAAACCTACAGCTAACATACCTAATAGTGAAAAAGCAAATGTTTTTCTCCTAAGATTGGGAGCAAGGCAAGGATGTCTGCTCTCACTACTCTTATTCAATGTGGTGGTAGAATTCAAGCCAGTGCAATAAGGCCAGAAAAAGAAATAAATAAAAGGCATACAATTTGCAAAGGAAGATATGAAATTTGCCTGTTTGCAGATGACAAGATCATCTACATACAAAATGCCAAAGAATCTATAGAAAAAGCTCCTAGCACTAATAAATGAATTTAGTAAGCTCACAGGATACAAACTGTGATGGTTAGGTTCATGTGTCACTTTGGCTAGGTAATGGTGACCAGTTGTTTGGTCAAAAAAATCACTGGCCTAATTGTTACTGTGAGAATATTTTGAGGACTTAAGTCATTGGTAAATTGATTGCTTCTATGGCAGAGTGTATCTACAATCAACTGAGGAGATTCCCTTAGGCAATGAGAGACATTTCATCAATAAATTGAAGACTTTAAAGGGAGAAGTAGTAACTTCAGCAGTCAAAAAAGAGAATTTTCATCTCTACCTCAGCTGGCCAGCTTCTCCTAGGGAATTTGTCAAAAATCTTCATTGCATTTCCCAGCTTGGGCCCTGGACTTATGTATCTCCTCAGTTGCATGACATAATTTTATAAAGTCTCATAATATTTACAGATATTCCTTGTGGTTCTGTTTCCCTAGAGAACCCTGAATATTAGAGCTTTGGTACCAAGAGTGGTACCAACAGTCTCTTCAAAGGAACCTGGGCCTTTTCTATCAAGCATCTCACAATTCTTCCAGAATATTCCTCCTTACCCATTTATAAAATTGTCTAGTATTTTTGGTGTTTGCAATCTCAGCACCCCACTGTCCTAGTACCAAAATCTGTTTGGGTTTGCAAAGCTGATGAAATGCTATATATCAGAAATGGACTTCCTTTTAACAATAGGGCTTAAGAATTTACAGGTCTAAGGCCTTGAACATGTCTAAATTAAGGCATCAGCAGGACAATACCTTCTCCCTGAAGATCAGCTACTGGCAAGCTTGGGCTCAACTATCAGATAGCAAGGCATATGGCAACATCTGATGTTCCTTCTCTCCAGGATTTCATTGCTTCCAGCTTCTGGCTTTAGGGGCTTTCTTTCTCACCTTCTCTGGGGCTTTTTTCTGTGTTTTATTCTCTTATGAAGAACTCCATGAAGAGAATTAAGACACACCTTGAATCTTCTGATTCACATCTAAATTGAAATAACCTATTCAAAGGGTCCCACCTCCAACTGGTCTACACCCACAGTAATGGATTAAAAGAACATCATATTTTCTGGGGTACATACAGCTTCAAACCACCAAATAAGCTAAACAGACCAAATTAGATTTATTTCTATATGTTGGAAGCAATAAGCACCAACATTTAAAACACAATATTGTTTACAATCATTAACAAACGAACAGATATAAATCTAGCCAAACATCTACAGGATTTATATGCTGAAAACTATAAAGCACTGATTTAAAAAAAATCCAAGAAGGTCTAAATAAATGGAGAAATGTATTGTGTTCATGTATTAGAAAAATTTACATAGAAAAGATGTCAATACTCCCCAAATTGACATATAGTTTTAATGCTATTCCCATCAAAATACTATCAATATTTTTGTGGATATAGACAAAAATTGATATATGAAAGGGGATTCAAACAATTTTGAAAAAAATAAATGACTAAAGTGGGCATTTGTTTTCAAGATTTATTATATGGAAATGGTATTATTGGTGGAGAGAGAGCCATACAGACCAATGAGACAAAATAAGGAACCCAGAAATAGACCCATACAAATAACCCAACTGATTTCTGACAAAGGTGCAAGAACAATTCAATAAAGGAAAGATAAGCTTTTCAATAAATAATGCTGAATGAACTCGACATCCATAGTCAAAAAATGAAACTTGACCTAAGTCTCACACCTTAAACAAAAATTAACTGAATTTAATTTGAATCATGGACCAAAGCATAAAATGTAAAACTCTAACACTTTTAGAAAAAAATAGGATATAACCTGTGGGAACAAGAGCAAAGCAAAAAGTTCTTAGATATGACACCAAAAGATTAATTTACAAAAGGAAAAAAATACTAAGTTGGGTTTTATCAAAATTAAAAACTAATGCTCCATGAAAGAGGATATAAAGACAAGCAAACCGTATATCAAACAGAGGATTAAACTCTAGAATATAGAAAGAACTCTCAAAAACTGAACATTAAAAAAATCAAACTCTGCTGAGAAAATGGAGAAATATATTCTATTCAAAACAAATGTACTGGAGACATATATAATATAAGATATATATAGCATATGGGGAAAAGATAAGAAGAGACATTTCAAAGAAAAGGATACGTAGATGAAAAATAAACACATGAAAATATAGACTGCATCATAAGCCATTAGGTAATGAAAATTTAAAAGACTATGATATAGCACTACATACCCATCAGAAGGGCTGAAATTAAAAAGTGTGACAACACTAAATGCTGGAAAGGGTATAGAGAAATTGAATTACTTTTCTGTTACTTGTGGAAGTGTAAAGTGATAAAGACACTATGTAAAAGTGTCTGTAAGTTTCCTAAAATCTGAAAATGCAACTGCCGTGTGGCCCAACAACTGCATTCCTGAAAATTTATCTGCAGAAATAAAATCTCACAAAAACCTGTATGCAAATGTTTATAT
Organism: Myrmecophaga tridactyla; assembly: GCA_004026745.1. NCBI lineage: Eukaryota > Metazoa > Chordata > Mammalia > Pilosa > Myrmecophagidae > Myrmecophaga > Myrmecophaga tridactyla. The sequence continues at coordinate 11,432 of PVIY010056745.1, forward strand.
TCATTTTACTCATAATAGCCAAAAAAGGAAAATGACCCAGCTGTCCCTTCCCAAGTGATGGTTAAAGAAACTATGGTGTATCCAAACCATGGACAACTAATCAGCAATAAAAAGGAATGAACTGTTGATATGTGCAATAATCTGAATAAATCCTTAGAGGATTATGAGTTGAAAAGCCAGTGCCAAAATGTTATATGCTATATGATTCCAGAAATAGGAAAGAGATTAGTAGTTGCCAGGGGTTATGAAGAGGTTGAGGTGGGAGGCTAGAAAACAGCAATTTGAGGTTTACTTGCAAGATGGCAATATTCTGTATTGACTATATCAATGTCAATATTTTAGTTGTGATATTGCAGTAGTTTTGCAACAAGTTGCCATTGGGGGAAACTGGGTAAAGGGTACATGGAATCTGTCTGTTTGCTTTCTAACAACTGCATGTGCATACAAAATTACCTCAAAACAAAAAGCTTAATTAAAAAGTAAAGTGGTAATTATTGCCATTTTGATTAATGTCCATTGGTCTTATCAATATTTGAAGCACAGTTTGCAAGTTCCCTTGACCAGACCTGAAAAAATTCAAAATATACAAACAAATGAATGGTTCGCATTTGCTTCTCTTCTTGTATCACCAACATATTGACAGAATATTTTTAATCAGTGTGTTTTAGTCACTGGCTGTGCCTATTGTCATTTAGTATGGACAGATGCCAAAAGTTATTACTGTCGAATTATAGTGTGTATGTGTGTTCTCTGCTGAGGAGTTTGATTCTTACCAGACATATTAAGTGATCAGGGAAAAATATAACCAATTTGCATCAGCAACCTACAATTAGCTCACACAATATTTTCCTCTTGCCTTTTCAGGGAGAAGATGTTTGCAAAACATCTGTGTACATATATTTTCACAAAATTTATACCTGCCTATTCAATTACTAAAGTTTATTCATACAGTACATAGTCAGTGAAGAAAAAAATCACTGTATTTAGAGTCCTTTAGTTTAGGGAGAATAAAAATATCCCTAATTCTAGAAGGCCATCATTTCAACCAAGATATGATATGTCAAACTTTAAAGCTTCATACTATATAACAAATGAATTTCATTTTAACAAATCCTGAAAATAGGGAAATGCCATCATATTCTGGACTCTAAAAAACATATAAAGACTATACTCACATTTTGATATGTAATATCAAACCACTACAGATTTATATTTCTAAGATTATATGCCAGCTCCTTTGCATTTTCAAAGGCAGTGTTATTGCACAAAATGAAACTTTACTCTGAGTATTTGAAGTTAATATGGTATTCAGTGCCTGAGAAATTATCCATTTGTCTCTTACCAGGGTACATGCCAAAGAAAATTTTAAAAAACAAGTGAATCCTTCAACAGGCAAAATGGTTTGGCAAAGTTCATAATTTGGGTCAGATCAGTTACACTCTACTGACCACAAGACAATGGTAATGCCAAATTGCATTTTAGCATTGCGGAAACATTCTTCTTTTTGTTCATTGGAGCATGGGAATAATTATGTAATTGTTAAGTGTAATGGTGCTTCTTAAAAAAGAGATTTCTTTCATAGGATTAAAAGACAGACTGCTGTATTTAACTATCTTCCTTCCTTTTTATTTTTCTCTATGAAGCAGAAGTAATTGCTTTCTGTTTATTCTTTCTTTGGCTGTTCTATGAAACTTCTTTTGAAGGCAGCCATACAAAATGCTGGCATGAAGAATAAAGAGTACTTTATAGA
>PVIY010056746.1:0-13178 GCA_004026745.1 Myrmecophaga tridactyla
ATGGTCCAACTCTGATGGGATGGACCCATAGGAGGGAAAGGTCAGGGGACTGGGGTACCGCAGGATGGTGAGCCCACTGTGGGCAGAAGGGGTGCCAAGAATCCGGAACCAGGGAACAGCCGGCTGGGGTGTCCGACCAGTCCCAAGAAAGGCCATTAAGAAGGAGATCCAAACATCCACATGGGCAAAACACAGCCAATCTGCAGGCCAGGTGGGGAAGAGGAAGCTGAGGCCAGTGGGGATGGGATGGCAGGTCAGCACGGGTGGACGGGACCTAGCAGCCAACAAACCCACAGGTTTGATAAATGCCCCCCAGAAGGACAGCGATGGCAGTCACCAGCCCCAAGACCAAACTAATGTCCAAACCCACAAGGGCACACGGAAGAGACCCTCCAGGCCACGACCTCCACCGTGTCCCCCAGGGAAGTGGAGAGGGCTCAACTCCCCTGCCCTGGCATATGGGGTCGCAGCCCAACCAGAGCTCTCCCAGGACCTTGGGGAAAAGGATTCCGCCCTAAGGGCTGAGCTAGGCAGAGACCAGCAACCCGCTGCACCCGAGCGGTTCTCCCAGGCCGGGGCTCACCAGCGGCTCCCGGCCCCACGAGGGAGGAGCAGGAGGCAGTGACGCCCCATGAAGGGGCCCACCCCCACCAGGAGAGGAGGAGGCGCAGGGCCGGAAGGGTACCGGCTGATGCAGCGGCGCGCTGCGTCCTCCGACCCGGACCCCGGAGGGGTGTGTCCCCTCGGCCCTGGCCTGGGGCCAGTGACGCCCGGCGCGTCCCCTCGCGAGGGCCGGGCTCAATCTTTCCGGCCCGGGAGAGGCCGTGTGGCCCGAAGGCACCAAAAAAAAAAAAAAAAAACCAGAAAGGAGGGGGGCGCCCCAGGACGGTGGTCGCCGAGCGCGCTGCTCCGGGCACTGGCGTCCCCCACGGGTCACCCCCCCGCGGCCCGCCCGGCCCCCGCAGCTAGAGGCCCGCGCGCAGCACCCTGCGGGCGGCCCGCGCGCCCCCCCATCCCGCGGCGGCCGGTGGCACTGCGGCAGGGCGGTCGCGGCCCCGCAGCCTCGGCCCGCGCCAAGTTGGGCAGGGGCGCGCGCGGGCGGAGTTTGCGGGAAGTGCGGACAGGGACCCGGCGTGCCAGCCCGGCGGCGGCAGGACGCCGGACTCACGGGCGCCGGACGCACGGGAGCTCCCCGCTACACCCTCCACCCCTCCACCCCCCGGCGCGCGGCCCGGACGTAAACAAGGCGCGGCCCGCGCGCGAAGTTGGCTCGTACCTGCGGCCCGCGGCGGCCTCCCCGGCCGCTCCGAGCGCCCCGAGCACCCCGGCCTGCAGCGGCCCGGGCCGGCGGCGGCGGCAGGAAGTGCAGGCAGCGGCGTCCGCGCTCCGCGCCGCTCACATGGACTTTCTCCGGCCGCGCCCAGCACCCGCGGCCGCACCGCGCCGGGGGCGGGCCGGGGGCGGGCCGGGGGCGGGGCGGGCGGCCGCGGGGCGTTTAAAGGGACAGAGAGCCGGCCGCGCGCGCGCGTGCACGCCGCCCCGGGACGCGTCCGCTCCCCCCACCCCCGCCCCACCAGGTGGGCGCCAGGGCCGGAAGGGCCGAGGTGGGGAGGGAACCCCGCGGGCGGAGGTGAGGAGCCGCAGGGGGACCTTAGTTCCCCGCCCCCCGCTGCGCCCCCCCCCCCCCGCCTTCCGGGGCTCCTGGCGTCGGGCCCTGTGCGGGACACTAGCTCGGCGGCCGGACGCGGGCACCAACGGGGCCCGCCGTCCACCGCTGGCCTGAAGCGGAATCCCGGAGCCCCGAGAGCCAACCCTGGGGACTGGGAGCGCCCCTCTTTGCTGGGGGCGCCTGGTCGAGTCTGCCTTGCGCGTGGGCATGGTGCGGCACCTGCACCACCACCGCCGCCGGGAGGGCCCGGTCGTCCAGCTGACCCTCGGGCCAGCCTTGGAAATTAAGGCCGCGAAAGCGCCCCCTGCCCGCGGCCCGGAAACTGCGAAGCGCGCGTAGGCTGCCCTGGCTGCTTTCAGGCCCGGCATGATCCCGGCGCCCCTGGCCCATTAGTTCCCACGCCGACCACCCCTCCCCACCGCGGCCCCTCTTCTGTCGGAGGCCTCGGTTCTGTGCGCTGAGATGGGGTCTAAACAAGCGCAGGGCATAAAACCTACCACGGACACCTGAGGGGACCCATGAAAGTCAGGCTTGCTGCCCCCACCCTAGCCTGGGATCTTAGGGGCGGCACATGCAGTGGCAGCCTCCCTCACCAAGGAGCGCCCTGGCTAGAGGACATGATCTACCCCCAATCCAGTGCATCCTCTGGGCCCGGAGGGCGGGGGTCGCAGCTCCCAGACTGGGTCAGAGAGGCCTCCTGGATCGGTCAGCAGATCCCAGCCTCAACTTAATAAGACCTTGAACTTGGTCATAGGCTGACCTTTGACCTGGATCTCAGGACCTCAAGGCACAACTTTGTTGCTGGAAACTCCCTCTGGGGGAGGTGGGGAACCCCACTGGCACCCCTGTTCAGGCACAAATATGCTCCCAGTTCCCCTCCTCTCATGAGCGGCTTCCCACTTCCCTTGGCTGGGTTCGTCCCCTCTCCCAGTCCTGGTCTTGGAGGGGGGGCTCTTCCCTCCCCAGCTAACCCCTGGCTTCTGGACCCCACGCCCTGGAGAGGTGGGGTGAAGGCCTGGGGCTGCTCCCTAGCTTGATTTGCCCAAACACGGAGCCCAGGGGAGCCCCCTGAGTATGGGCATCAGGGGTCCAGCATAATTGCTGCCAACCTCAGGATCAGCTAGTGACGCGTGGTCAAGAGCAGGCAGTCAGGGGCAGACCTCCCAAATCCAACCTGCTGGGCACCCCAGCCTGTCCTAGGAGGGCTGGCAGCCAGCCCTGCTAGAGGTTCGGGTCTCCCAGACACCGTGTGCCCTTGGCCTGGGCGAGGAGACACACGAGCAGGTGGGGGCAGGAGGGGAGTCTCCCCCTGTACTAAGCACTGTTTAACAGCCGGGAGCTCTGCCTGGCTCCCCAGGAACCCTGAATCCAGAGCTCACTAACAAGATTTTCCTGCTCGGAAAGAACCTGTGCAAACCAGAGGCCTCCAGCCGCTTCCAGACCTGGTCGCTGTATGAATAGGCCCTTGAAGATCCCAAAGGGGTGGCCACTTCCGTAGCACCTGGAGGAGGGGGCCGGGGGCAGGGGGGAAGAGCCGGTTCCCTTAGGGTTATGCGCATCTAATTGTTTTTTCATCACTTTTATTCTCCAATTATGAAATACCTCGTGAATGAAGGAAATTTGTAAAACATTGAAATGTTTTCTGAAGACAATGAGTTATCCTCCAGAAGCCCCTAGCTGGAGGGCAGGGTGGGATTCCTTTCCTGGGCGGGTAGGTAGGCGCTGGCAGGTTTTAAATACACACCTGTGAGTGCCTGCGGGGCTGGGACTAAGGGCTCGCATTGTCTAACTCAATTTCCACAACAATCCTGAAGGTTAGCTCTCTTCTTATGCCGGGTTTGCTGAGGAAAGTAAGGTGGCTGGGGAAGAAACTGCGATTGAGCTTGGGGGACACAGGCTTCAGGACCCCTGCTGGGAGAGGGGCTGCCCAGCTCTTCCCCACGGGGGCCCCTGACTGTCTGGGGGCCTGGTGGGCCTGGCTCTGAGGAAGTGCCCCTGAAATGCCCACCAGGCTTTTGTTAATGCAGGCAGCACCCGCCAGGGCGTCTGGACCTGGGTGCCGGGGTGGAGCTTTCCTGGCCTGCAGCTATCTTTTTTTTTCCCCCTGAATAAGGTAGGGGAGGGTGGGGAGGGAAGGCAGTCACAAGTGCTAAATTTGCAAGCGCATCGATGAGCCTCTGTTATGGGTTGAATTGTGCCACTCCACGACTTGTTCTCCTAAGCCCCCACCCCAGGCCTGTCAGTGTGACCTTATTTGAGGGCATGTGGGCTTAACGAGGGAAATTTGGACCCAGCTAGACACAGAGCGGGGAGGCACGTGACAGCGGTGGGGTCAGAGACTGGAGAGGGGCAGCTACAAGCCAAGGGCCCCCCAGCTGCGACCAGCTGCTGGGCGAGTCAGGAAGGACAAGTCTGGGGGGTGGGAGCGCAGCCCTGTCCGCCCCTTCCCCCTGGGAGGATGAATGTATGGCTCCGGTATGGCAGCCGCAGGACGCGAAGAGAGCCACCAGGGAGGGTCTCCGGGGTGGGGCCCAGATGAGGCCAAAATGGACCACCAGGGCCTGGTCACCCGTCTGTGGTCCCCTGGACGGCAGGAAACTGCAGCCGCTTGCCCTGTTCAGGCAGTGAGGAGCCAGCAACACGGCCACACCTCAGCCCTCCGTGACGGCCACACTCGGACAAACTTGTTTTTCTGGGCTCCTACCCAGAGGTCTGTGGCCCCTGGAGAGGGCTGAGGGGGTCTGTGGGCCATCTGGACTTGAGTGGACCTGTGTGCCATTGGGCCCCGGTTCTGGCAAGAGGCTATTTCCCTCCGTAAGGCTCAGGGGTCACAGCAGCCTCCTCCGTTGCTCCCCTGGGTGACTCTCAGCCACTCAGCCCTGTGACATGGCCAAAGCAACTCCAGAACGTTCCCAGGATATGCTCTTCCTGCCTCTCCCTGTACCTGAGTGAATAGCCACCCCCTCAGGGGTCCCCTGGGCAGCCCCTCACCCTTAGCTGCTCAGAAACGCTGCCCCCACCCTTGTCGGGCCGTGTCCTGGCACTCAACCCTCAACGGCACCCCCCTCACCCAGCACAAGGCCAGGGCCTGGTGGTGCACCACCCCCCACCCCACCCCGGCCCACCTCCCTGCACTGAGTTCAGAGTACCAGCCACGCGGGCACTGCAGCTGCTGGCCTGGGCCCCTCCCAGGTGCCCTCCCTGTCCTGACACTCACTGTTCCCCCCAGCTGGGGATGCGGGCTCCAGTCCTGTCCTACTGCCCCAGCCCCCTGGCAGAGCAGGTGCCCACTCGCGTTCAGGGAGCATGGAAGCGCTTGGCCCCTCTTCAGGGCCGACCTCATCCTGTCCTCCCGGGCTGCCTCCCACCACCCCACTGAGCCCTGGTGAGGAAGGGAGCGGCAGGTGGGGGACCTTGCAGGCTGGGGTCTAGTAACAACCTCATCTCTCCCCCTTGCAGAGGGGACGCAGGGCAGCCTTGCTAAGAGGGCCAACGTCGTTTGTTGTCTGGAAGGCAGTTTACTGGAACAAAGAAGACTTCCTGACTTGGGGTCCCAACACAAGTGCACAAAGACCCCAGACACAGGAGCTATCAGAAAAGGTGCCCCCTCCTGTTTCTGGGTCTGTACCCAGTGGGTCATAAAAGGTACGGTGAGAAATGGCTGTGTGGGGAGAGAAAGGTCGGAAAAGTGCACCAACAGGCACCCCTTACCCACACCCACACCACGTGACCCCCTCCTCACTTGCACCCTGGAAATCCAGGACCCACTAAGGAGGCACTTTCGTTTTTGTAGATTGAGGTGAAATTCATGCAACATAAAAATTAATCGTTTTCAAGTGAAAAGTGGATTGTTCCAATAGTGTGCAGCCACCTACACCTGGCCCCAGAACAGGCTTCTTTCCTTTGAGCCCACCTGGGACCCCTGGGCCTGCCCAGCCCCCCTGGGCCCTGGCACATTCCCTTCCGGCCTGGAACTCCTTCCTGCCCCTCTCTTTTCCCAGGACACGCTTTGCTCTCAAGGAAGCAGGCTCGGGTTTAACGGTGAGGTTTGTCCCACCCTACCCCTGGCTTGGGGATCAAATTGAACCTCTCCATACTAAAAAGGTCCTAGCCCAGGCAGCAGTGTCCCCTCCTCCAGGAAGCCCCTCCCCAGGCCCCCAGAGGTGCACGCAGGCACCCTCGAGGGGAGCTCAGGGCTGGGACCCTGGGCACTGCTGGAGTTGAGGCCTGGTGACAACTCAGTGGTCAAGCTGGGCCGGGAGGGCACCAGGGACGGGGCAGGAGCTGCAAAGAGCCTTCACACCCAGGGAACCGGGACCACCCTCCAGCAGAAGTGTGAGTGCTAGGGTAGCACCCCTCCCCCAGGTGGTCCCAGTGGGCGGGAATCCAACTCCGATTTTTCCTAGCCTGAAGACAGCTATTGGCTTCAGCAGGCAGCAGTACCCAATGGGCATCTGGGCCTCCACTGGTGGTGGGGGGCAGGGGGAGGCACATAGGCCTCAGTGTTTCTGATGCGAGAGTTTGGGTCCCCCAATAGACACAGGTGCTGGGGGCGAAGATGTGGCCTCCGTCCCTGCCCCCTTCCAGGCCTTTTAGGTGCCTCCCCTGCTCCCTGCCTCAGCACCCCTACCCTGCAGCACTCAGCCTCTCTGTCTGCCTGCTTGCCACAGGGCCTTTGCACTGAATGTCCCTGCACCTGGAACCCCCTCACACACTGGCAGAAGGACTCTGCATCATCTTGCAGGACCAGGTCGCAGAGGCTGCGGACCCTGGGGAGCCATCCCTTACGCCCCGGGCAGCTGTCACAACCCCAGTTCTGCGAGGGTGAGCACATGACATGGTCATCCCCACAGGACACCTTGCTGGCCAGGTACCCGGGGGAAGGGGGTCTGCCTTTCAGGTGCTTGAAGGAATGAGGAGCCCAAAGGGGTGCAGGCTGCGGCCACAGGCAGGACGAAACTGGCAGGGACCAGAGAGGCTCCATCCAGTGTGGTCAAGTTGGAGGTAGGCAGTGCTGGGGGCGGGGGAGGGCGGTGCAGAGCATGTCAGGCAAGGGCTGGCCCCATGGCTGGGGACTGGGCCCCAGGTGGCCAGCGTGAGCAGAAGGAGGCCACAGGGCACCCGGTGGGGACAGGCACAGATGATCCCCTGATCCATTGGCCTTACCGCAGCTCTCTAGGCTGCAGGGTGGAGCAGAATGCCCTATGAGAGGCAAGAACGAAGGGGGGCGGTGCTTGGGGACCCTGCAGGGGTTGGTGGGGGTTGACATGGTGCACACTGGTTCTAGGAATGGGCTGGGAGTGAGGCGGTGGGCCGGGAAGGCAGGGAGTGGAGGGGCGGGGGCTGGTGGGGGTGCCCTCACACAAGTGTCCCCTGAGGCCACACTGGGAGTTGGATGAGGCTACCATGGTCCCGGACCCTGGTCTGCCCCTGGGCTTGTCTGAAGCTCCCACATCTGGCTACACAGCCGACCCACACTCCGTCTCCAAACAGCTCCTTCTAGAGGCTTCCAGAGGAGGCCCTGTTGTCCTGGCATCAGCTGGCACCTTGTGATCTCCCACGCCCGCCCCCCAGCCTCCCCCCTACTCCAAGCATACCAGAGGGGGACTGTTAGAAATGCAGAGTCCCGGACCCCTGCCCAGCCCCACCCCTGCCCCCAAACCAGCATCTGCATTTTAAGGGGACCCCCAGGGTCTGGCATGCCCTGCAAGCAGAGGGGAGAGACCACCCACCCTGCTGCCCGGCTCTGCCTTCCCGTGGGCTCTCTCCCAGAGCCTGGGGCGGCGCTTGCATCCCCACAAGGGCTTCAACGCAGGCTCTGCGTTCCCAGGGCAGATATGGGGGTCTTGGCCTTCCTGCCGCTCTGGATCTGGCTGCAGTCCTGCAAGGGATAGGGCTCCTGAGTCGTCCGAAGGCACAGGAGACTGAAGCCATTTGTAGAGAATGAGGGAGGATGGAGGGGAGCGGCCCCCCAGTGCCAGTGCCGTGGGCTCTGTGGTCCTGCTGTGTGAGTGTCCAGCCCCGGGGGCAGCAGGGGTGCTGGCCCATGAGCCCGAGGAGGGACACCAGGCTCTTGGGCCTCTGGAGGTACAAGGTCTAAGGGGGACGTGCCAGCTGTGGCCCGCTCCTGCCTACCCTCCATGGCCACCCCTGCTCACCAAAGGCCTGGCTAAGGGCCTCCATTCTGCTCTGCGCTCAGAGGGATGGCCGCGGAGGCTCCCCACTCACCCAGCCCCACCTAAGGCGAGACCCACCTTCTCTCCTCCCTGAACTGGGGGGACCCAGCATAGGCCACAACATCACAGAGGCATCTCCCACTCCTGTGTCACCGCCTCCCAGAGGCAGCAGGCCCACCCGGCCTCCCAGCAGGCCGCTCCCCCGAGGAGGCTGATCTGCCTGGCAGGAGGGTCCCGCCCCCAGGCCCCAGTATCTGCTCCAGGCCTGGGCAGAGCAGCCCCATGCTTGGGGGGGCCACAGAGGCACAGAACCCAGTCCTACCCTGCGGGAACCGGCTCAACTGCCCCCTCCCTCCTGGCCCCCAGCCTCACCACCCTTGCCATCTGTCATTTGTTCTGGAAAATTCTGGGTCAGGAACGGATGGATCCGATTGAAGTTGCTGTGAGCACAGGGCCTGGCGGGGATGAGGTGGGGGCACAATCAGGCCTTCAGTCGCTGTACTTGGCACTGTGGGCAAGCCTACCCAGGCTACGTCACTGCCATGAGAAGGTCTGGCTCCAGGGTGTGGCCCTGGGGACCCCACCGCGGGGGAGGCCAGACCCTGCCGGCACCTATGTTCAGTATGGTGGTGTCTGTCGAGGCTCAGCACAGGAGACAAATGCTCCAGGTTACTTGATCCAGGAAACGGGGTATGGGAACGGGGCTCCAGGCCAGGCGTCCGGGGGGGAGGGGGGCAGGAGCACTGCCAGTGCCAAGTGTGTGGCGCCCGGGTGGCCAGGGAGGCCTGGCCCTCCTCACCTGCCCACCCAGAGCTCTGCCCGCCACCCCCTTCCCCCAGCCCCTCATTTGGCTGGGCTGAGGACCAGGTGTGCAGGCGTAGGCACTGGACACAGAGACCTCGGCGCAAACAGCCCCCTGGGAGTCCTCCCGGGGGCCTTCCGGTCCTCCGTGTACCAGCTCAGGAATCGCGTGGGCAGGCAGCTGTGCCAACACCAGCCCTCACGCCAGCCACCATGTTTCCCTAGCCCAGGGCAGGATGTGTTTGTTTATTATGTCAATTCACTGTCTCACTACCAGGGCAAAAGTTGAGTCCACTTCAATTCCCACTCATCTGCCCCAGCGTGTCTGTGACTGGGACGTGACTTTGCCTTAGAGAATTGGAGACTCCAGCCGCACTCTGCAAGGTGGGCCCCTCAACACAGCCCGGCTGGGCAGGGGCCCGGGCACCCACTCCTCCTCCCTCACAGGCCAGCCCGGGCCAGCCAGGTTCAGCGTGCAGCTCTCCCAAGGAGCCGGGGGCCCCAAGCCACAGGCCTCCCTCCTGCCGTCCTGTGGGGTGGGGCGTGGGGGGGCAGGTGTTATGGTTCGTTCAGGACCTGGAAGTCACTGAAGGCTGCCCTAGCCCCCAATTTCCCCCGAAAGACCCTCTTGGGGTCTTGTCTGCTCACGCAACCATCTTCTTGTACAAGCTAGGGGCCCTAGAGCAAGGCCCACCTGGGGGCTCCAACCTGGACTGTGGCAGCGAGTGTCCCCAGGGCCTCTGTGGGCTCCCAAGGGAGGGACAGCCTTGAGCTTGGATTCCTTCTGCAGAGGAAAACTGGGTGTTGTGGCTCTGTCAGCTGTTGCAGCTGCGGCCCCTGGGCTTGCAAATGAGGCATCTGGGCACCTCCCTCGGGTAAGCTGGAGGCTGCCATCTTCCTAGTTTGCCCTCCAAGTCCTTCTAAAGTCTGGGAAGCTGTTAGCAGCTGCTCCCTCCTGCTCCGTGAAGGCTGCCGCTGCCCATCTCCTCCAGGGGTTCAGTGGTGCCTTGTGCAGGATGTGGAGTCAGGCAGACACTCCCCCCACAGGAGTAGGAACAAGACGTAAGGCAGGCCTCGGCAGCAGCTAGAGAGACCCGGCCGAGACAAGAGAAGGACTTCCAGGGGCCATCCTAAAGGGGGGCTGCCAAGCCGGGATGGGTAGCCCCTTCCCAGGGCCACTTCTGGAGGAGAGCCCTGTGAACCCCTTGCCACACTCACCTGCAGTGTGAGCGCCAGGGGCCTCTTGCATGCCAGGCCCAGGGCACAAGAACAGTTTCTGCATTCATTTGCTCATTCATTCAACAGTCTGCCCGAGCACGGGCTGTTCTGGCTCCTTCTATGGGCCAGCCCGAGGGACACTGAGCCCCAGGACACCCAGTCCATGGGATGCTGGCCAGAGGCGGGGCCGGGGATCGGGCCACCTGCAGTCAGGGCCTCAGAGCCGGGCCACGGTGCCCCAGTCAGGTCCACTCCCCACAGGCCACCAAATCCTCTCTCCACCCAGCCTGGGGAGGCAGTGCTGGCACTTCAGAGGCTGGGGTTGGCCGAGTCGCTGGCCGCCCCCATCGCCTGCCCAGCAGCCAGCCACTTCATCTGCTCACCGCAGAGAACCCCTCCAGGCAAGCAGAAGCCCCGTGACAATACGCCCTCCAACCCAGCAGTGCAGACAGAGCCTGATGCTGAGAGGGCCCGTGCCCACCTGCCTTCACTTCCCTTTTTCATAAAGCAGACCTGGTTTTCTGCCCAAGAAATAGGAACAAGGCTGTAGAGAGCCCTCTAGGGCTTCCCTCCAGCCTGGAGCCCAGTCCCTCAGTCCTCCTGGGGAGCCCTAGAGGGAGCCCCCGATGCCGATGGGCAAGGCCAGGACACGCCCACCCACCCACAACCACACCGGGACATTTGCACACTCACATACTCCCCAACCACACACGGGCACACACACACTCATGCAACCCCCACAACCACACAGGGACATGTATACTCACACACCCCCACACACACAACCACACATGGACACACGTACGCTCATGCCCCCCCATACAACCATAACATAGGTGCACACACGCACACTTCCCACATGCATGCACGCACCCAGCTGCAGGTCGGAAGAGGGGTGACGTCAGCTCCTGCCACAGGCCTCTGGGGTTGTCGAGGTGCAATCCAAAACACAAATAATTCATGCTGCCATGACGTCATGGGTTGTCATAAATAATGTACCTGCACTTAAACCAGACGGAGGTCACTGAGGATTGGCTGCCCTGCAGGAGACAGGTCAGCAGCTAGGGGCGCGGCTCTGCCTGGAGGGTCTGGCCCCGCTATGAGTGAAGCCCTCCCTGCACTCCCTGGGCTATGGGGAGCTGCCGCAGAGGCCAGAGGCACAGCCACAGCATTTCCAGGGGCCCGTGGGGGCAGTGTTTCCCAGGAGATGGGCAGGGGCTTGGCACCACCCTCTGCTGTCCGTCCTCCAAGCCCATTGCCTGCTGGTCTTCCTCTCAGGAGGGAGGCGGGTCTGGGGAACAGCAGGGACCCGAGCACCCCACCAGGGACACCCCTGAGCAAGGGCAAGGCTTGTGTGAATATTCATGTGCCTCACAGCCAGGACTAGTCATTAATATTCGAGGAAGAGGAATCTGGCGGCCTAATTTAGCCAGCGCAGAAGAGGCCACTCCAGGCCTTCCTCTTAAAGAGGGTCCGACAGGAGGGACAGCGGGTGGAGCAGGAGGGCCAGAGGTAGACTGCAGGGCCCCCTGCCCCCCGCCGCAACCGCCTACCCCCCAGGCCCAGCCACTGCCTCCGGGAGTCAAGGCGGGCCCTCCTCTCCCTCACCTGTGCCCCACCTGCCGCTTTCTCCCCAGACCCTTCCACGGGCCAGCCCTGTCCCCATTCCCTACTGAGTGGGTAGTGTCTGCCCCACGACACAGCCTGCCTGTGGCAGAACACCGAGGCCTAAGCAGCCTGTTTCCAGCACCTCAGTGCCCCACCCCGCCTGCCTGGCCCACCCCGGCCTGCACCCAGAATCCTGCCACCCTCTCCCCACAGCACGGGACACCTGTCAGCACCCCCACCCCGCCCCTCCCCTGCCCTGTTCAGCCATGCTGTCCCCTGATGCTCCCCTTGGCCAGTTAGTGTGGCTCCCCTGCCTTGAGCTCGCTGTCAGCCACTTGTCTGCAGTCAGGGTAGCAGGTGGGCACGGTTGGACTGGCCTGGGGTGAGAGGTCTCTGCCCTGACCTAGGACTCTGGGAAACCTAAACAGGGCAAGGAGTTTAGATTAGGAGAGCCCAAGTTCCCCACAGGCCAATCATAGACCCCAAGGCCGTATCTGTCTGCCTCCCCCCCTCACTCCTCTCGCCTTTCTTCTGCATCGGAGGGGAGAGCAGCTGGCACTGTGGGGAGGGGGCCCTGGCACCAGCCCACCGCAGGCCCTCCCCTGGCACCCTCTGGAGCACTGCAAGCCCACACAGCGAGAGCCGTAGCCAGAGCCCTACTGAGCCCTGGCCTGTCCGGGCGTGCTGCCCGCTGGGCCGGAGGAGGGGGGCTGAGGGCTCATGCTTGGGGACCGTCCCCCTGGCAAGGGATGCTGGCCGGGGGGTGGGGGGGGGCAGCCTGGGCTGTGTGGGAAGCTGTGGAGGAGGCTGGTAGACTGCAGGGGCTTCTGGAAAGTCTCCGCAGTGCTGCTTCCCTGCTTGGCCCAGGCAGCCTGGGAATGCATTTGTGCAAGCGCTTGTGCCTCCAGGTGAGCGGAAGGGGGGCTATCCTGGGAGGGCCCCCAAACCAAACGCGAGAGGGAGGACGAGATCCAGCGGCCTTTGCAGATTGAAGTAGGTTTCCCGTCCCCAGAAAATGCTGACTCGGCTCCCGCGCCCGCCCACCCTCCCTCCTGCGCCTGCCGGCTCCATCACATGCTGGAAGGGACAGGGACGCTGCTCAAGGTCAGGGAACATCCGAGTCCACAAGGGATGGCCCTCATCCCTGCAGCAGCGGGCTGAGCTTCCATCCCGAGGGGCCTGGCAGCCTCCCTGCCTGGTTCCCGTGGGGGTTTCCGGGCCTGCCTCCCCCACAGGGCACAGGATGTGCCCCCACCCCAGCCAGGCCTTCCTGCCCCTCCTGCTGGGGCTGCTGCCATGAGGGTGGGGACACATCTCAGCTGGCCAAGGGTACCCACAGACTCCTATCGCCCTGCCTCGGGCGCAGGCCCAGCTTTGTTAGTGTGCGTGTGTGTACGGGCACTCACGTGCAGAGGCTGCAGGTAAGGCTTCCTGCCAGTTTCTGGACAGCAGCCTGGGGTGCCAGGAACTGCCGCCCAAGGCTGGGCAGGGGGACTGTCTGGGGCTGTGCGACCCCCTCTGCCAGACCCCACCTGAACTCTCCAGTAAACCCGATTCCACCAAACCCCTGTGTCAACCCCACTTCCTGCAGTTCCCAGCCCCTGCTGGCTGCCCAGAACCCAGGTCACTGCCAGGTCTCTCTTCCTTGACACTGCATGTAGCCATGGACAGTCTCGGAGCAGCTCTGCGAACCCTCCTCTGAGGGG